>CAIGRN010186216.1:0-18878 GCA_903798345.1 Fraxinus anomala | reverse complement strand
TGGCTGTAATTTCCTCTTATTTTAAATTCAATACAATCCGATTAAACTTGGGGGTGGTTTGGGCTGGGTTGGTTGGTTTGGGTTTATGCCCAATACAAGTTGAGTCTAATTATTTTTTGTTGAATTTGAACAATTTTTAAAGTTTGAAACCACTTGAAAATTTTCGTTATTTTTAACAAATATAAGGAATTTTTTTTGAAAATTAATTTATAAATAATTTTGAAACTATTAGAGTATTTTCTTTTCGTAATTTTTTTGTGATTTATTCATTTCATTATCATGTCCTTAATTTTTAATTTATCGTTAAATTATTTAGTATTCATACCATTAAGCCATGTGAAAAAGGGAGGACGTTTGTACATTCTAAGTCATTCTCTTCTCTACTATTGTATCTATTTAGGTTTTCTCATTTTAATATTATTTTTTTTAATTCATTGGGTTGGATTGGATTGTATTGAGTTTTAATTCATAACTCGAGACTCAAACCAACCTGGCCCGACCCGACTTCAAATTTGATTTTTCAACACAATCCAACCCAATTGAATTAAAAACTAACCCAAACCGATCTGTTTGAGTTGTGTTGGATTGATCGGTTTGATTAGTTTGGATTGGTCTTTACCCAGCTTTAATTAAAACAACAAATAGACATTTCATAATGAATGAAGAAAAAGAATCTACTATCTACTCTTAGATTCAAATTTAAAAACAATTAATCTCAGCTAAATCATTTTCATGTGGCATCATGGTATACTTGTTCAACGGCTATAACCTTTAACATTATTTGCATTTTAAGACCGTTTAAAAGGTTGACGTTGTACTAGACATGGCATGTGAACGTGTTTGGTAGGTTGTCTTATATTTCCCCAACCAAGTTTGATTTTCATTTGACATATAGTGCAAGTTGATGCCCCTATTAATCATTAAGGGGATGTTTAATGGATATTATTGAAAAAATAATGTATTTTAAATAGTGATATAATGAAAAATATGTGGTTAAAAAGTAAGAAAAATATTATTTTATTGAAAAATGTGTGGTTAAAAATTTGAAAAAATGTATTCTGAAGGAATGTGTGTCAAACAGGGGCTAAATAAACTTAATTTCGTTTCATCACACTAAATTATTGATAATTCTAGTATGAAGGCAATGATAACATGACAAACGACACTTTATGGATTAGAAAGATGTAATGTGTTGAACAAATCAAATCTCTCTAGATCCTTCCGAAGAAAATTGTCTAACGGTTCCTTTTATGGCTTTTGAAATGTTGAAATGAGCTTTTGAGAACTAAAAATTATTTTTGAACTTATTTATCTAATTTTATCAAAGCGCGTTTCTCTAAAAATATTTTCGAAATAGGAAATTCTTTTAAAAATTAATTTCTAAACAAAAGTAAAGATAGTTTTCACTAGAATTTCTTTCTCAAAAAGTAAACGTCATGACAAACGAGCCATAAATCTGTAATAAGAAGTGGATTTTTAGAAATTTATAACGGTACAAAACCCAATATTCAAAAACGATAAAAATCTTGCTTTAAATATAGTTTAAGGACAAAAACTATGGTCTTTCATGAAAAAGATAAATCTAGAACTACATATGAATAAGGAGGAGGCATATATAACATAATTTTATCAATTGTTCAATCCAATTGCCTTCAATACAATGTATCAAACACGACTTTCAAGATGATAGGAACTATTTTTAAGCCCATACCTATGAACACAAAAGGAAAGTTGTAAATGGTAAAATTGTTACAAATCAAATGCTTCAATTTGTTTAAATAACCCTATGAATGAATATATTTACACAGCGTTTAAAAAAAAAAAAAAATACACACACACATCAAATTAATGCTGCAAATCCACTCCCTTTCATCATCTGCTTAAATTCTGCAAAATTCACCACACCATCACCATCCACATCAACCTTCAAGATCATATTCTTACAATCCTCTGCAGTTCTCCCTTGCTTAAGCCCAAGTGATGCCAAGACCGATTTCAGTTCCTCAACGGTGATAAACCCATCACCATTTTGATCAAACACATTGAATGCATCTAGCATATCTTCATCTTCATCCTTCTCGTTCATTATCGTTTGATACAACGCATCAAATTCATCAATATCCACGCACCCATCTGCATTAACATCGATTTTCTCGATCATTTGAGCCAATTCCTTGTCGGGTATGAAAATACCCATTTTCTCTAAGGAATCGTTGAGCTCCTTTTTGGTGATCCTTCCATCGCCGTTTGGATCGAACATTTCGAAAACCCTTTTGAGTTCAACGGCATCCACTCGACGGCGATTTCGAGGAGAAGGTGTAATGGGTTCTTCAAGAAGATTATTGGGATTGGGATACCAAGAAGAAGGGAGGTAGATTCTTAGTTTTTTGGGTACTAGGCAAAGAAGAATTGTGTTAAGAAGATTGTATGCAAGCAAAATCCTCAATAAAATGGTTGGCATTGTATAAATTTGAAGATGAATTGGAGTGAGAGCAAGTTTGTATTTGAGGCGTGTGAGAAAATATTGGAGTGAGATTTGAGAGTGGAGGTGGAGCTATATAAGGGGAAGGAAATGGAGGAGAATTTTATTTTTTGCAATTATGAAATAAAATAAATATAGAAACGTGGGTAAATTTCATTGGTCCGTATGATCACTAAATTTTAATTTATCTTAATTGAGTAATTGAATTTTAAACTTTAATTTGAATTGAACCACTTACTTTAATTTGATTTCAACTTGTAAAATGTTGCCGGCCAACTATTATCTTCAAATTAAATTAAGTTAATTAATTGATAGTCATACTACAACAAACTTTCATTAAATCGTTGTGTGACATGCGACTTACTACATCACATATCGTCTTAGTGTGTCACGTGGAAGATTAGTCATAGTATAGTCGTTGATTAATTAATTTCTATCAGTTTGGATAGATAAAATATCACATAGTGATAGAATTTAAAATTAACTTGAAGTTCAACGACTCAATTATGACAAATTAATTTTGTGACCTGATTGATATTTCGCTAAATGATCATACTTTATCTTCGCCTCCTGTGACAAATTAATATTTTGAGACCTTATTGAGATTACACGTAATGTGAATTAGTCTGGGGTGGAGTGGGACACAATTAAATTTTCTAAGGTAAAAATAATTTTTATTTATTTATTTATCAGTCTAGTATTAAAAAATATTTTTGTCCTCTGATTCTGAATTATGGAATAGTTAATTAAAAGTGGGAGTGTGATGCTTTCGAAAACGCGTTTGGTGATTAATGTATTTTCCTTGGTTGACTTAATTCTATTTTTTTTTTCTCCAAGTTAAAATAATAAATAAAATATTAATGGGCATCCGTGTACAACGGATCTAAAATTGAACCGGGCCGGCTCAGAGTAGTGAGTCTCATGAGTATGAACGCGTGATTGGTGGATGTTGACACGTGGAAGGCTGGCATAGCCTAGTATTGGTTGATGTGGTGGGGGGACAAGAAGATGATGCCAGTGTATAATTGAAATTAATTATTTACTTGGATAAGTGGATGTACTAATTATTTTCTTAGCTGTTTTTGCCTGTCTTTAAAGCTAATTAATCAATACTACCAATAATTTATTACACTACACGATAAATGCTTGTTTTAAATGGAAATAAAAATATTTTTTTATTTTTCTAGTGAGATGTCAAATTTTTAACAATGAATAAGTGGGACAACTCGAATGAACAATGCTAAATTTGTTGTAAGAAACCACTATCCAGTTTCCCCCATAAAAACTTATCTTTGCTTTTGAAATGTTAGCCTTCATTTGCAACCAAAACTTGATGATTCTCAAGCTCTTTTGCTCGATAATGGTATCTCTTGCATTTAGTAGTTGTCAATTCTTATTCCAACAATCATATTGGGTAAAACTCACCCTTAAAATCAGTTTGTAAGAGAAGGTGTCCAAAATGCTTACAACTTCACAAGACAAACTTTTTACGACTGTTGTGGATACGATTAGATCGTTACACTTATCTATATAGATCAGTTCAAGTGTTTTCCTTGCCCTCATTTCTAGCTATAATACCCGAAGGATCAAAGAATATGCACTACACCTAAATCGTGTAGAACAAGAATATAAGAAACATTAGAGTTTGCATCTGACACTTAAGGTTCACTGGTAGAACCTGTAATACTCTTAGAAAATGTGTTCTTCTGTCAAGGACATGCATCTATTTAATGGAATGCTCATCTATATTGGAAGACTCCTTTCAAGTTGAAGTCAATACTCTTATGTTCATGGATGATAATTTACCAAAAGAATCACGGTTTTAATTTTTTTCTCCCGTGACAAACTATGTGGCTTTTTATGTACATGCATCAAACTATAACCAACAACCAATTTTACGCCTCTCCTTCACCATCCATCTCATCTTGGAGGCATCAACCCATCAACCTGTTGGAAGCTGAAACAAGAATTAGTCAGAAAATAAAAAATTTCTTTAATTTAATCAATCAGGATCTTTGTTAGATATTTACTTGTATATATCAACCTGTTGGCACCTAAGGTTTCTTGTAAAAATCATGCTACAGTGCTAGAAAATTTTGATAAAACTAAAAAAAAAAAATAAAAATTGACATAATACTATATAACATTATATCATTGGATTGTTTAAAAGACTATCAATTTTTTTTATCCAATCATTTTTTGCCATCACTTTATTTGTCACTGCATTTGATAATTCTTTTTGGTAAAGTAGCGTAATCCTTCTTGCAATGTCGTGGGCACTATCTCCATGACTACATCTCTATATAGATAGATGAGCCCCAATTTATGTCCAAGTCTAATTATGTCATAATTGGTTTAATTCCAAGTGTAGTCCATAAACATTAATCTCCATAAGCTTTAATCAAAACTACAATTAAGTAAAAAAAACTTTCAATCTTTCATATCAATTGTAGTTGAGTCCAAAAACTTTATAGTGCTACTAGATAGACCTATTTGGACATATATTTTCCAAACTCTAATAATTAAATCCCACATAATCGATCATAGATCACTCAATCTAATTATCAATATTTATTTTTCCACTAAAGATAAAAGAATGTACTCTCGAAATATATAAAATCGCAGAAGCTAAAATATAGTGTGTGTGTGTGTGTGTGTGTGTGTGTGTGTGTGTTTGTGTGCGCGTGCGTGTTTCATCCTCATCCGAAATTCGATAAGTAGATACGATCCCAAATAATTGTTTTGCCAATCTAATTATTCTCATTGACGTACAATAACGTCTGCTAAAAAAGCTTTAATGTCTTTCCTTCAAGGGTTTTGCTATGTGTACATAGCAATGTACACAAGAGTGTTCATAATAGACAAATGACACTAATCAACCCTATCCAGCATCAGATAAGCCCATATTGTTCTAACATTCTTTATCGTGTACAATAGCGTCAAGTGAAGCATCTTTGGCTTACACTAACATTTTCAAATACACAAAAATTTGCCAACCCGAGATTACAAGAAAGGATCCCAAGGAAAATTCTTCTTGGTTTCACTAGGATGCTTTATCTTAACAATTCTGCCAACGTACCAAAAAGAACGATTTTTATAATATTCTGCTAAAAAGATATAAAAGAAGTTTACTGGAGGTAGAGAATACCAAGATCTGCAAATGAAAGAATGAGTGCAAATGAGGAATTCTTTCAACAAATTAATTACTTTCCATCATTTTAAGAAAGATTTAATAAAGCCCCAAGAATATCATGAACCCCTAAATGACTTATTTCTCTTTGATAAGCGACAAAAGTGGACGTTCCTTTTAAGAAAGCCATAAGTTGATGGCATCTGCTTCTTCAGCAACTAATGGGAATCGTTTTTGAAAGAATAAGGCTGGAAACAACTTCCTTTTGAACCTGTTGAAAAATGAAAAAGAAAAACAAATATACACTTGCTTTCTACTGCTCAGATGTGATCGCAAATTGCCTTGGTGAAATCGGTTGTCGTTGATTTACCACCAAGATCGGCTGTTCTATACTTCCCTTCGGCAATCGTTTTCAAGATCGCATCCTGGATTCTATCGGCTTTATCGTGGAGCTCCAGATGGCGCAACATCGTGACAGCACTCAAAAGCAAAGCAGTTGGATTTGCCAAATTCTACATGGACTCAATTAACATTAGATGACTAATAAATAAGCAGTTTTAATAAGGAAAAGACGTTAAAATTAAATAGATTAAGTAGAAATGAAGTCAAAGTTTACAAAAAGGGTAACCAAAGTATCAAACAGTGTTAAACAAATAAATACATAAAAGAACTCAGCCAAACAGCTAACTGAAATGGTGTCTACAACTCACCAACAAGCAAGAATATTATCACACAACCTCATCTTGGCAGCCTCTCATTAATAAGCTATAACAGGCACAAATACAAAAAAAAAAATTCTATATTCAACCGTGTCTTTCCTCTGCATTTATCCAAATAAAATACAAACGCGCACAAAATGATATATTTAACTCCCCAAGTTACCTTCCCTTTTAATCAGGTGAACTGAACTACCGCAAACCTTCTTAATGTTACCCAACTTCAGAAACACAGCAGAGAGAGGTAGAGAATTCCACAAGAATAGGAAACATTGTCATTTGTCTTTAGATAAAATCCTAGGGCTGAACCGAACCCTGCCCAAAGATGGGTTCTCATAATCCACTACTTCTACGGTTCTACCTTATACCACATTTTTAATTGCATAATACATAGAATGCTCATCTGAACCAAAGTGACTTGACTTAATAAGAATATTATCACTTCTGACCATTTTCTTGACTGCATTTCCAGAAATGTCTTCAAAACAGACTGCCCAAAGTCAGTAGTCCTAAACAACCGATGCAGTAGCAAAAGTTACACCTATGGGCTATAGCTAATAGCTTGTTGAAGAATAATGAACTTCAACTGAAATGTAAATATATATTAATTCAAAAACATTACACTATACAAGTAAAGCACTAACTTTACAACAATTTGGACTCAACTAGTATTTTTGGTATATACTATCTATTCGTCTAAAATTGTTAATAATTTTTTAGAAGGAATAGCAGTGGATCCCACGAAATGTGTGGATAACAAATGAGCAGTAATTATAAATGTGTGGTTGAAATTAATGTATAACTTTGACCTAATAAAAAAAGGAAATTATTAGTGACTTTTTAGGCAACTCGAACAGAGCAATAACATATGCAAATACAGGATCTAAACCTGAAGCATTTTCGATGAATAGATAAGTTCATGTCAGCATACCGACAACCAAGTTCATAAAACAAAGACACTACAGCCACATAACTGATTCAAAAGGTGATAAAATCCAACAGAGAACATCACACATAAACGAACAATTAGCACTATTAGATTATGGAGCAAAATATGACCAGGAGTGAAGAATTAGAGTTTCTTAGATGCAAACCTTTCCAGCGATATCAGGGGCAGAACCATGTACAGCCTCAGCAAGAGCAATACCTCCCTCACCAATATTGCAGCTGTGGAGGAGAACAGTCGAGTAAGAATAGTTAATGAAGTGACCTTTAAGAGACCAATAAGTCGGATGTACCTTGGTGTTAAGCCCAAGCCTCCAATCAAACCAGCACAAAGGTCGCTGATGATATCACCATAAAGATTAGGCATCACCAGCACGTCAAAAAGTGCTGGATTTTTCACAAGCTGTACACGGAAAGAGAAATGGTTAACTAAAACATAGCTTCAACTTTCTTCTCAACGAATTTAGAAGGGAGATATATGACATCTTCAATGTGATCTCATTGTTAACAATATTGAAGCATATTGATGCAAACTAGCTTCCTTAAGCTTGTTCAAAGTTATCAGCTTGCAACAACTTAAATTGCACACAAAGAAATGGATAATCTTCCATACCATCATACAGCAATTGTCAATGACGACTTCTTCATATACTATTTCAGGGTACTTTTCTGCAACCTCACGACAACACTGCGAGGTAAAAAAGGAAATTAACAGGTTTAAACATTAGAAAAA
This sequence comes from Fraxinus anomala, assembly GCA_903798345.1. NCBI lineage: Eukaryota > Viridiplantae > Streptophyta > Magnoliopsida > Lamiales > Oleaceae > Fraxinus > Fraxinus anomala. The sequence continues at coordinate 10,872 of CAIGRN010186216.1, read as the reverse complement.
AAGACCATACTCAAGCTTTTATCTGAAGGCAGACCTTAAGGAAAAGACCATCAGTCTTTTGCATAATGTTAGCTTTGTGTATTGCAGATACCCTTTCTCTTCCATGAGTCTTGGCATAGTAGAATGCATACTCTGCAACCCTCAAACTTGCGTGACGTGTAATAATCTTTAGACTTTCAACAACACCCCTCACCACCTACAAATGCAAGGAAATCAAACTCTTGAGTTTCATTTTCTTATTCAATAATGTAAGTGCTCTGCAAATAAACTTACTTGATGTTCAAGTCCACTGTACTCTCCTTCAGTGTTTTCACGGATTGTGATGAGATTTACATCATCGTACTTAGTTTTGTACCCTGGTAGGCTATAGCAGGGCCTAACATTGGCATATAGATTGAGCTCCTTCCTCAAGGTAAGATTAAGAGAGCGATGGCCTTTCCCAATTGGTGTGGCCATTGGCCCTTTCAAACCAACCTTGTTTTGTCGCACAGATTCAAGACTTTCCCATGTTAAAAAACTCTGGGTTCTTGGATCTATCTCCGTCCCCACATAGTGTTCTTCCCACTCAATCGGCACANTTAAGAGAGCGATGGCCTTTCCCAATTGGTGTGGCCATTGGCCCTTTCAAACCAACCTTGTTTTGTCGCACAGATTCAAGACTTTCCCATGTTAAAAAACTCTGGGTTCTTGGATCTATCTCCGTCCCCACATAGTGTTCTTCCCACTCAATCGGCACACCGGCAGTTCTGAATACCTGAATTTTCATAAAACCGTTCTCAGGACCAGTTGGCTTATATAATTGGCACAAAAGAGCTTGTAGGAAGAGCGTGTCATGGATAGATTTAATATAGTAGAAACAATGAAAATGACCATGGCCATATGAAGCACAGCTTGTAATTCTAAGGCAGGTGTGCCAAAAAAGGATGACTTATCACTAAAATAATTAAGAAATTTTGGTTTAGACGCAGATAAAATCTAAACATTGGGGAACCAGCTTATTTAGCGAGTGGCCGATCACCATGTTTAGCACAGTTAAAACTAGTATCCAACACAACGGATTCATGGATAACTATAAAAGATTTGACTGAATTTTTCTTGGAATATTCACATACTGCCAATCCTTTATGCCTAAGACAGATATTCAAGCAGATGTTGCAGAAAGACCTTACATATTTCCGTTTAGAAATAGAAACTAAAGTTTACCGAAAGATCTCACAAATTTCCGTTTAGAAATATTAACTACTGTTAATTCCAAGTATAGTATCACCGGAACAGATCCATGCTTATAGAGTCCAATGCAGAAGTACACTTTCATGAACTACCTAAAGTGAACGTCAATCCTACATCATACAGAAAAAAGAAAAGAAAATAATAATATTTGTACAGCATAACAAACAGCAGCTTGCCAAGGTGATGTGAATTCAGGTCATTTTGGCCCCACCCCCGACCCAAAGTTTCTTTATATTACTCCATTAATATAGAATTGCTTTCTGGATACGTTCCTCGGAAAATAAGTCCACCAAGTAAAAAATTGTAACCCACAGTTATGTTGTGTATTGCTTCCAAATCAAGGACCCACCACTGGTCACGTAAGTGATTAGCTTAGTGGGTGTCTTGAGAGGACAGTGAGACGGACAAAAATTGACTTCTTTGGATACTATCAGCTTCAAATGTTAAGAAAAAAATATTGAACTTTACCTCCTTCCATCGTTTAGCATTTAGCCAAAACCAAAGTATACATAATACAACACTTCGGAAACATTACCGAAATACATCACCCACGAAAGTGATATTTTTCACATTCACTCAACTCTAAGATTATTTAGATACTGAATGATAAGTATGTAGATTAAAAAAATTAGACATGTCCATAAAATCGAAAATTCAACATAATACAGCACATAACTCTCCAGAAAACCTAAAGAAACACATCAAACGCCAAAACCACGTTCTTTCAAGGCTCACTCAGCTACACCGGTGAAAACATTGAGCGGATAATGAACGGCGTACATATAGTCAGATTGATAAGCGTGAATGGACCTGTTTCACGGATTCAGCGATTTCAGGGCCGATACCATCGCCGGGGAAGAGAGTAGCGCGGATCAGATTGGATTCGGAGGAGAAGCTCCGATTGAAAAGGGTAGGGTTTGGAAAGGAGGAGGAGCAGATCCCATCAAGTCGGCCACGAGCAATTCGTTTCACAATTTGCAATGCCATTGACGGATCACGGTTATTCAATCAATCAAATCAATTAACAAATTGCAGTTTTTATATTTTTATATTATGGGTTATTGTGTCATATGTTTACAAGTGCGAAGCGGAGAAGGGTTATGGATAAGGGTGTCCATAATAGACAGTCGGCGCCCCTCTCTGTCCCTCCAATAGAGGGACGTCGAGTGTCCATTATGTGAAGGGTTATGTTCCTTTAGCATTTTTCAGCAAAGAATATGTGTGGCTGGAAAAAGACTGGTCAACGGCTTTAATTTGACCAATGGAAGGTTGGCACGTGTCTAGTAGATGGTAGTTTTGTCTTTTACACCGTTGGGCATAGGGTTGGGTGAATTCAAGGGTGTTTGTTGAGCGTTATATACATTTTATGATGTGATGTGATATAAAAATATATGATTAAAAGTTTAAAAAAAAATTAAATTTTTATATAATATTATTTTATTGAAAAATGTGTTGTTGAGAACGAGTTTTGAAAAAATAATTTTTTTTTTTTTAAGAATATGTATCGAATTGGGGCTTAGAGTTAAAAATTAATACTCTCTCGATCTTACGAAAGATAGATTTGCTTTCATTTAACATTCATACTATAAGTTACTTTCCTTATAAGTATAATTGATTTTTTTATTTTATTTTCTAGTATATCCAGTGTCTTGTTATTAATATAAATAATTTTATTTAACATTATGATGATGTAGCAGTTTATGTTGAATAATAGAATTAGATAATCCAATTTTTATGAGAGAGAGAAAAATGTGGGTAATAATGAGTTGTCACATCATCAATATTTCATTATCATGATAATAAATAGCATTACACTGTTAATATATATATGAACTATTTTATTTAAATCATTGTTTAATGTGGAGGTGTGTTAGAAAAAATTAAAAATATTTTATATTTTCGATTATATTTTAATATTTTTTTTTTTTTAATTTGTACGAAAATAGAAACAAACTTATATATATTGGATGATGAATAATCAATCTTAAGCTTCTAATTATATTTTGAGAAGTGAGTAAATCTAAGTAATCATTTTTTATGTTAAAATAAGAAAATATATTTTTGTTTTATGGTCTAAAATTACGTTGTACAAATGGTTGGTGCACATACCTTCAGGCAAAATCAACAGTTTTCAAGAAAAAAAATTGTAAGTGATACATACTATTAATAAATGGATAGTACTAATTAGGGGAAAAATTATATTTAATCTATTGCTTAAAAATTGAATTGAAATCTCGAAAATTGCATTGTAGTAAATCAAACATTGGATTATATACACGGGGACTCAAACATAGAATTTTGGTGTAAATGTAGAGTTATAGTCTAAATGTTGAATTTTGTTAAAAATATTGATTGGTGACAAAATCTCGAATTGTTTAGAAACCTCTCGAATATTTCGAACTGGATACTTTGATTTAGATAGGCATTTAAATTTTGAAATTTAAAGAATCTCAAAATGTTTTGAATCTCGAATAAGCCAACATGGGATATAACTTTAGTCCCAATATCAAATATACGTTGTTTAAAGTTGTTAGAAAGCACACTCTTCGTTAAACACTTCTAACTTTTTCAATTATGGAGTGTCACGTGATGACGCACCATGCGACTGTTTAGTTAAGAATGAAATTTCAGTGTTGTATCTCAACAATCTCAAGGCACATAATTAGTCGTTACTCTAAAAATGACAATGACAAAATCTTATGAAATTGAGGCTTAATTTGAACTTTCATTTGGATTTATCAACATCATTTCTTCACAAACCAATGCATGGGAATTGGAAGTTTTAGTCCCCAAGTCTTGTTACAGAATTCAATAGTCACAAATGCTAAGAACAGTAATATAAAAGCAAGAACGTGTATAGATAACTAGAAAACCACAAAAATTTTGAATTAGTTGATTGGAAGAGGTTCACCATTCCAGCCATTGAGGCATTCCAGCAATGGATCAATGATCAGACCCTTGCTCATAGCTGTGAACACCTTGTCGCACTCCTCGCCTGGCGAGGTAACCTTCTCTCCAGTCAGCAACTCGGTTCCCAGTTCCTCCCTCACAAACTTGTACAATGGATAGGATCGGCATTCCTTAATCCGGTTGGGAATAGCTGGATTTCCACTCTCGAGGGCAGTTCTTGCACTCTCGACTTCTTTGGGCAAAAGGGCATTTAATTCATCTTCAAATGCTCCAATCTTTTGGAAGATGGACGTGTTGGCTTCCTTTTCAGTTTCACCATTATTCAACGCGTGCTCAACAAGAACTTGCCTGAGTTTTTGCATCAACGGGTAGGTTGCGCTGCAGGGATCATCAATATAAGCAAAAACATATTCGCGATCCACCACACGAAGCAAGTCCTTCTCACAGAATCTTGATGGATGGAGTTCCCCATTAAAACCCACTGTTAGAGTTTTCTTAGCAACTTGGCTAACTGTATTCTTAACAGCGTTCCTCAAATTCTCCTCCAAGTACCTCAAATCAATTGCTTGACACAGTGCAATTAGATATGTAGATGACATAAGCTTCAAGATATCAACAGCCTCGGTTGTTTTTCTCGAGGAAATCAAACCCAACGAGTTCACGTCTTGATTGTGTTGCTCGGCGCTTTGGACGTGGTTGGTGACAGGATTTGCCAAGAATTGGAGTTCTGAACAGTAAGAAGCCATAGCAATTTCAGCCCCCTTGAAACCATAGTCCAAGCTAGGATTTCTCCCTCCAGATAGGTTAGATGGCAATCCATTATTGTAGAAATCATTGACAAGTTCAGAAAATTGAGCAAACATCAGTTTCCCAATTGATGCAATGGCTAATCTAGCATTGTCCATGGAGACTCCAATAGGTGTCCCTTGGAAGTTGCCACCGTGTAAAGCCTTGTTCCTTGAAACGTCAATCAAGGGATTATCATTTACCGAATTGATTTCCCTCTCGATCATTTTAGTTGCAGCACGAATAACTTCGATTTGTGGGCCGAGCCATTGGGGTGATGTTCGGAGAGCATATCGATCCTGTTTTGGTTTCTGCAAGGGATCCATTTCATGTAGTTTCTGAGCAGCCTTCACATAGGAGCTTCCATCCAAAATGTATTCCATCACAGCAGCAGCCTCAATTTGGCCAGGATGGTGCTTCAATTTGTGCGTTAAATGATCGGTAAATTCAGGTTTCCCATTCATCACTTCCGCGAAAATTGCTGACAGAACTTCAGACATCACAACAAGAACATTGGTCTCAAAGAGTACAATTGAAGCCAATCCAGAGCCAACTGCTGTTCCATTGACAAGTGCAAGGCCTTCCTTAGGCTGCAACTCGAAAAAGCCTCCATTGACTCCGGCAAGCTTGAAGGCCTCCTTGGCTGTCACGATTTCTCCGGTAGGCCCTACGGCCTTGGAATTGGGTCGGCCAGTAAGTAATCCGGCAATGTAGGATAACGGGACAAGATCACCCGATGCAGTGATCGTGCCACGGAGAGGTAAGCACGGAGTTATGTTGTTATTAAGGAACTTCGTAATTGCCTCCATGATTTCGAATCTAATACCGGAATATCCTTGGAGAAGGGTATTGATCCTAACAAGCATGGCTGCTCTTGTTGCTGACTGTGGCAGTGTGTGACAAGATTCTGTTCCATTTCCAAAAATCCCAGCATTCAAGAACCTGATACAATCAAATACATCATTAGACTACATATAATTTGGTCATTCAAACATACGACTCATCAAAGCACAAATTGGGATCTTAATCTTACTTTCTTGAATAAAAAAATAAAAATAAAACTCCATGTTCAGTCAACGGTCAGAAACTTGCCACCCATTTCATTCAATTTTGCTTAATAAATATACAGTTAATGCATTGAAGCGGCAGGTGACTTCAATCCAACAAAGGGTCAATTTCTAGGAACTAATAATTATTTACTTATGATAAAAAAATATTTATTTACTCAAATAATAATTATTTCAACTCATTGATTCTCTAAAGTTAAAAAAAAAATAGTTTTGACTAAACAGCTAAGCCAGTGGGCCCGCTTAATTATTATTTATTATCTAATAAATTCAGATTTTATTTTTTCTTGGATCACATCCAAATCTTCATCAACTTCCAAGAATAATAATTTCTAAACAAATTTTGCAAGGTATATCATGTAATAATTGTGTATCCACGAATAAATTTAACATGGCGCGATAAAATTGGATTTTCCATGCAGCATACTTTCAAATTTTTAAAGAATAGATCAAAGTTAGATAAAAATTTGGTTACCTAATAAGTTCCTTCTGGAGGGCACCACCTTGTTTTGTCCTCCTATGTGAAGTGGCACCAAAACCAGTGGTGACACCATAACTATCAGTCCCTTTATTCATACTATCCATAACCCAATCACTGCTAGCCTTGACGCCGGCTCGTGCGGCCTCTGACAGCTCCACCGTGACGGCATTATCCCGGGAGGCAATCGCTGCCACCTGAGAGATGGTCAAAGTTTTGCCACCGAGCTTCACCACGGGCTTCCTGAATTCCTCCACCATACGCTTCACCTCATCGAGGTGGCTACCTGTCAATGACTCGGCAGCCATTCCCCAGTTCAATGGATCTTTGACGCAAAATTCCAAAAGTTTGCTGTCTGAGTTACCATTTTCCATCTCAGCACTCATGTTTATGATCAAATGGTCAGAATCAGATGGTCAGAAATAGACACAGAGCAGAGGAAATGTACTGTGTTTTGTAGGAAATTCCTGAATGGTGGTTGATAAGCTTGTGGCTTTAAATAGAGGCGGCATTAGATTACGAATTTTGGTAGGTGGAATGGTATTTAGAATCAGTCGGGAAAAGTGATAGACGGCCATAAGGGGGTTGGTGGAAGATTAATCTTGGCCGTGGATTTTAATTTTATTCAACGGTCTTGATTTTGCTAATGTGAGGACGACGTCATGTTTTTAGGTATATTTACTCGTCCAAGAGGGTGGTGGTTGGTACGACTTGAAATAATTGCATTCATTTTTTTTTTTTTGCATAGCAAAATTTCAAAATTAGTCCTTAACCTATCGTCTATATAGAAATTTGATCCACAACTTTTGAAAAGTAAGTTGATTCTTAGTCTTTCATTTAGTAGCACTGAAATATATTGTTGATAAATTGATAAAAATTATGAATTATATTAAAATGTATAGTTAAATTATCTATTGAGTTTGACTTAGATTTTTTTATCATAATTTTAACTGATTAAACATGAACTATATTACTCTTTGTTAAATTAGCACGTGGGTATGTGGAAACTTATCACTTCAAAATTTTAATTGAAATTGGGAAACAATATATACGAAATTTGAGAATCACGTCCGAATTTAATAGAGATTTGGACTTTTTTTTTTTTAATCTTTCGGACTGATTTGCTTCTTATAAAGGTTGAGTTCAGCTTGCAACTAAAATATAAGTTGAGGGGCCAACTATTTGAATGTGATCTATTTCGCTGAGTAACGCTATTTATTTAGACATTTAATGTCAGTCACCTAGATATTTAATAAGTGATTGAAGATATTAATTTAGATGGAAAATAAATAATTAATGTCGTTGGACATGCAGCCAATCAGCTATTTAGATGAATAATATTATTCGTTTTGATGGGATGGGGGTAATGAATTTTGGATAAACGATAACTAAATTAATTAGTTAAGGACAAATAAATATAATTATGAGTTAATTAAAAAATTAATGTCACTAAACAAGCGGTATGTTGCCAAAAAAGTTAGGTGGCAGGGTCGAAGTAGATTACACTGAAATTTATAAAAGGATAACAAAATTGTTCTTAAAATAGAAAGTCGAAGAGTTAGATGACGAGAGAAGTGATAAGCGACCAATTTATGATTATCGCAAATGTCGAGAAATGATATTGTAAAATATTCAGAATAAAATTTTGGGAACTTTAATTGTGATTTTGATTTTAAATTGCAGTCCACCAAACCAATTAAAACAAAAATAATCAAAAGCAGTTACCACGAGGCAATTTCGTGTAAATGCTTTTAATCTTACCTACCACACGCTATATATACACATAAAGCAATAAAATAATAAGTGTCCGTTTGACCTCTGAAAATTTAATGATTTGAATAATATTTTTTTTTGAAAAATATATAATTAAAAAAAGAAGAAAATGTTTTGAAATTAACTATAATATTATTTGATTTGATTTGATTTGACTGTGCCAGTCAAGACATGCCAACTTTGTCCCATCAACTTGACACTATCCCAATTTCCTCAATTTTATAAATCTTGGTCATCGTTTAAATTTTAGAATGGGTGAAATTTATTATTTCAACTTTTAATAGTTGGAATAATACTTTTTCTAAAAAAATGTTTTAAAAAAGATATTATTTTGGAATTATTGGAGAATGTGTAAAAAAAGAGAGAAAATTAAATTATAATTTCAATGAAGTCAAACAAGGACTAAATAGGTAGGAAAATCAATTTTTTTTATTAAAGTTAAAGTTAATAATTAATTTTAATAACGTATTTCATGATACCACCAACTTTTCAGTAACGCATTTCATTAATTTTTATTAAAATTTGCTAAAAATCTTAATTTAATATCCATCAAACATAGGTTATATATATACACTTTAAGAATATTCGACTAGGTATTCTGAAAATTTTAGGAGATTATTTTGATTAGTCGGGTTTTTTATTGAATATAAAAATACGTATCAATAAACAAAATTCATGCTGAGTCAATTTTTTTCTCGTTGCAATAATGTTAAAGAGTCTATTTGATCAAATATGAAAATTCGTGAATAAAAAGTTTATTTTACCATTAAACCCACCAACCCTCTTAGACCCAACCACTACCACCATTTGCAATAATTGAAAACATCTAACAATCTTGAAATTTTCCAAGAATTTTATCTCGCATCTTCAAAGAAGTTTCAAGTTTGAAACAAAAAAATAAAAAAAAAAATTAAATATGATAATATTATTAAAATAGTGTACACCTTTGACTTTTACGTATGATATTTTCTGTGAGTAGTTTCATTAGAATTGCACACGATCATGTGTAATGATCTCAACCTCAATATCGAGTGGCATTAATTAGATGGTAATAATTTTCTCACAACTCATGATCGTGAATGTTTTTCTACTTCGAGGTCAATATCAAATAATACAAGGAATGGTAAATTAGGGTCGAACTCCTCCACTTTTAAATGATGCGGTCGTGCTCCTCAACTTAGTTCAATTGAAGAATATAAGTGATTGTGTGGGAGTAATTATTTGAAACGTAATTTTTTTTATTTTTTTTTTCAGAATGTGTAATTGGAAAATAGGAAAAAGTTGTTAAAAATGGGAAAGATAATTTTTGGAAGAATCTCTATTTGAAAATGTGTTTTGTGATTTCTTGAAAATCACTTCCATGCAAGCAATGAATCCCCAAAGGACAAAAATCATCAATACGGACGTTCAAATTGTGCTCGAATTTCACATGACATATAGTTGGAGGACAAAATTGTCAACTCACTTAAGATTGACCTCCAATTCAATTGAATATCCAACTCGACGGTTTTCATCAAGTGGGAACTCAAATTCACATTTTCAAATAGGTTAGAGACTCAAAACCGCAGGTTGAAAATCTATTAACACGCTGCAGAAAGGTTAAAGAGTCCAACTCCAGTTTATCCTACAAAGAAATTACTTGTAATTTTGGTTTTATCTTTCATTACTCGTGATATAGACAACACGTAGAAAAGTAATTAATGGTTAATGGTACCATCATTTTCACTTTCTAGTATATTAGTAATAAATTGGTGATTCGACGAATACAAGTCTTACGATGAAATTTTTATGGTTCTCAGAGGTGTTCCAACCAATTTGGGGACCTTTGGCAAATTGCCAAGGGGCACTTTTTGAAAACGACAAAAAAAAAAAATTAATGAAGTGAATAATGATTAATGAAAATTCTTCGATGATGCCGACGACATGACTATTGATGATTCAAATAAAATTACCAACGACAATACTATTCGTAATTTCCCACATACCATTAGCAATTAATTATTGTAATATTGTCAATAATGTTGTCGAAAAATTACTGACGACTCTTCAATTATCGAAGAGAAGCTATCAGTTATCGTCATTGGTAATTAAAATTAAAATTAAAACATATTGATGATTTAAATGGAATTATTGACATCGTTATCATTGGAGACCAATACACATCTTCTGTGATTACTAACACAATTGTTAGAAATAATGTCGGGAATCACAAAAAAGAAGTTGTCGATGCCACTCACGCATTTTTAATGTTTATATATTTTTTATGTTTTCATAAGATATTGAAATATATATTTTTCTTATTTCCATATGATATTACTAACTTATAAGTTAGTTTTTACTTCAATTTTTGTTTGTAACAGAATATTGGGTTAGAGCCTCTCCAATAAATTTTATATTTTTAGAGTATATTCTACAATTTAAAAAGTAAAAAGTTTAAAAGGCTTTTTATATTTAACATTTAATTTTACTATCCAAAAAAATATTTATTATTATTCTTTATCTTTTATTTTTGCTAGTTTTCCTTGAAATTATTATATTATTTTCCTTCATAAAATATTAAAATACTTTATATGCATTTAATTATAAAGCTGGATTTAACTCTCCCAAATTTGGAAAGTCAAACTCAAT
>CAIGRN010186214.1:0-13743 GCA_903798345.1 Fraxinus anomala | reverse complement strand
ACATCCAAAATGAGTGAAAACACACCCCCCCACACACACATAGATGCTTTCTTCAAATTTTTTATGTCATATTACAGTTTCAATACTATGAAATATTAGGATGATTGTAGCCCCCTTTAGTTACTAGTCGAAGGAGATTGTTCATCATCCATTTGCTATAGGACACCAGGATTCAACAAGTATACTTCTCACCTTGGTGATTTTCTTTTGTGTCCCTTTTTCATTAACATCTAAAAGAAATTATATATGCTGTGTTAAGGGATTCCATATTTTACTTACCAAAATTTAACTATTTCAATACCCAGCATCTCCATTCAATCAGCAAAAAGAACTCTCCACAATTCAACAAGCTAGAATCACGTAATGAAACTTAACTCAGAATCGGGAACGGATCCAAGACCGAACTACAAGCCGGGCTAATATGTAAAAATAAAAAAAAAGGTGGGCTAGGGATTGGACCAGGCTACAACCCGGCCCAGTCTCCCCTACATCCGTTCCTACTCAGAATTCAATTTACAAACTAACTTAACCCTCGACGGTGTGTCTAATAGCTGCTTATGACGACATCTCAGTTCCAGATAGAAAGTAAAAACTTAGGCTTCTTCATTTGGCATTTGGAGTCACATTAACACCATGAAAAGCCTTATCTTGTATTATTAGAATTTTCAAATGGTCCCAATTTTTCCAGTTTCTTGATCATCAGCATTCCAATATGCTTGTCAATGTTAAAAATCTAAACATCATACTCCTTTGTAATTTCCAGGAATTTAATTACTATAAACAGCTCATTCACCACGTCTATTCTCTAGTACAACTATGTATAACATTTTCTAACGAATACCTATAATCAAAGTTTCAATTCTAACCTTGTGTTTATAAAAGGCATCATAATATACAAGAAGAATTGTGTTTACTGATGCAGTACTACTAAGAATTAAAAAATAAAAAAAAAAACCTTTCCAACTCCCGCTCATTAATTAACGGATCTTGTTACATGTATGAATGTTTACATAAAGGATTACGTCATGCCATGTGACACTCTATCATTTGCCAGTTTAAAACATAGTCAACTTTTCCATCCAATAGTTTCCCTACACATCATTTTATGTAATCCCATATATGATATTTTTATGTACAAGTAACATAATCCTTAAATAACAAACCAATTAAATCACGGTCTCTATTGCCAATAACATTCTTCATTTCCAAATAAATATAAAACTTTATAGCCATTACTATCAGCTTTGGGAGGATATCTGTCATCTTATCCCCTCGCGACTTTCTATCGCGTCTCCCAACATTCGAACACACGACATTTGACTTATGGGAGACTTAAGCTGAATTATGATACCAATTGGACTCATGAGACAAAGGTCACAGGTTCAAATTATGGGGATTTAATTGAAATTACTGAGGAATAAGATGGACTCATGCTCCCCAAAAGCGAATAGTACATAAAAGAACGCATAGACACTATGCTTGGGTTGTTACAAAAAAATGCGCCCGAGCCTTGTGTCAAAGTCGTAATATCATACATATTGTTCGCTTTGGAAGAGCACGCACGAGGCTCCAGTCGTACAATCTTGATCTCACAGCATTTTCAAGAAAAATTCAGTCTTCGCATTAACAGAATATTCATTTATGCCAATGAATTTTATATATTTTTACTCGCGAGGAAAAAAAAAAAAAGAACTCCATCTCAATTTCATGCGTTATTAAATAGATCTTCCATTCTTTCATATGTAAGAGAGCACTCATAAAATCTCTGTTTTTTCCACATTTGAAATAACAAAGCACGCAATATCAATTTGATCATGTTTTAAGTGAAAGTTTAACTCTTTCAATTGGAGAAGAAATCGTCATTAGTTCATCACCGCTTCATCATATATTCATAGACAAAACGTATCACGACAAACATTTACCATTATATGATGTAATACCGTTATATGATGTAATACAGAGCATAACTCAATGAAAATTTTAATTAATTTTACAATTTACCTGACTTTTTTGACGAGGATGGCTTTAAGCTTCCGCGCGAGGTCCTGGCCACGAATCTTGCGCTCCAAATTCTTTTGGGCCAGCACACGCTTCTCGGAGTTCTTGATATGGTGGGTCTGCTCGTTCTTTATCAAACGTTCGATCCCGCTCGACTGCATCTTTCTCTGCAGAAGGGTGAGGGCTTGCTCCAGGTTGTTGTTCCTCACTTTCACTCGGATTGCACGCCACTGCTGCAGCTCCCAATTCACCGAGCCTAGAGATGCACTTGGGCGGGTCAAGAGGATCACTGCTCGCTTCGCCACCGAGTTCATTGTTCAGTGGGGTGTTTGGTTTTTCGGTTCAACTTGTGTCAAGGGTTTTGGGAAAAATCATAGAATGGGCTCCTATCAAATTCTAATTCATTTTTCAGATGGGCCTCAATCGATGAGTCATTTAGGGGAGAGAGACATGAAATCGTGTTATTATGTTTATATAATAAAAAATCAGGTACAAATTTATTTGTTGGAGAAATAAAGTATTTCAAATTTAAAAACTATTTTAATTATTTTTTTAATATTTCTTTTATATTAATCAAAATCCGGTTAATTGTGTCGAATATTAACTAATTTTATCTATTGAAATTTAATTTTGAAAATAATATCTTTTACTTTATTAAATTTTTTAGAGGGAGAAACAAACCCCCTCCTTTCATTCGACACCTCCACCACACACCTCCTTCACAAACCTCACCCTCTTCACTAACGTAGGTCACATGTGCGAATTACAAGATGTTAAAATTTAGGTTAATGTTAATAAGACACAATTTTTAATCAAAAATAATTTATTGTGGTTAATCTCACCACCTGAAACTGATTGCTAGAGAAAAACATAAGTCGCGTGTGATTTACAGCTGTCATACTTTCTAAACATGTTATCAAACCATAGTTATCACATGTCACATATAACTCTAGTCACACTGAATATTTTTACGAGTTACCTAACACATTCGTATGATTATCAAGAAAATCCATACCCACTTCATCTTAGGAATGGATATTGCTAGATGCTAAGACTATAAATGTTCCTTTAACTATTAATATATGTGTGTGTCTAATCCACGGGTTAAACATTGGGAGGCATAAAAATGGCTCTTAAGGTACCGAAAGGGAACTGTGACTCTCATTCTAGAGCGCAATCCCAGTCCAGCATTTGATCTTGGCCATTGGAAGAGTGTCATAAATTGAGGAGCCTCACTGGTTATGGTTCACATGTTTTTTTGTGGAAAGCTTTATCCGTTGATCGCTTTTGTCTTCTATGCTCTCTCTAAAAATCCTTCTATCGTTCTCTGATTTGGTTTTTCATTTTAGTGTTGTTGTAGTAATCCTTGTAGACTAGTGTGAGGTTTGAGAGTTTTGAGTTGTAATCCTTTTTGTAAGGCTTCTACGAGTCTTTGAAGCTATTTCTTGGGAGATATAAGAGAATGGGTATTCCTAAGTGGGAAACCTTGTGCAATCTTCATTCTTGTAATTGTTGTAATTGGTTGACAAAGAAGTCTAATTTACATTTATAGGGTCTTAAAAAGGGACAAACTTATGCGGTGTTCCACTTTTATGATTCCTACAATATTTATTAGGATCGCTTGCATGTGTGACGAGAGTGAATCTTTAATTTTGGAAATATTCATCATAGCAATTTTATCTAGATTATACAATAAATTTATTGAAATTTTTTTATCTACCATCATTTTAGCCCATAATTCTGTTTCGCTCTCACTGAACCATAATTATGGATCCGCCCTTGATCAACATCGCATGGATTCTCATCGACCACACATTCAAGTGCCTTATACGTAAACTTCTCGAGCCCTTCACTTTTTTCAATAGATTGTATTCATTGTTGAATTATATCTACTCTTTCAGCGGGATCCATATTTACAACTCTTTCTTGTTGGCTTTTAAGGTCCCGTGATTGGAATGATGGATGTTGGAGGGCCCTAACCATATTAAAATTATTTGTATTAATTTTTGTGTATTTACTTATTTTACTATAAATTTTCCTTCTTAATTATCCAGTATTTAAAATTGATTTTCATTAATATTAAAAGGTTATAAAGTGACAATATTTAATAACTTTTGAATATCAAGTCATTCTAAATGCTAAAATATTGAATTCTTAAAAAATCATAAATAAATTATTTTATATACTTATTAAGTTTATATTAAATTTTATTATATTAGATAAAATCATAAACTAAACATAATTTATTCTATATACAGTAGTTTCAATAAAGAAATTATTAAGCTATGTATTTTAAATTTTTGGAACTGTAAAATATTCTTTTCAATAAGTTTAATTTCTACCATTATTTTAGAATTAGTAAGGGTATTTAAATTTTTTCACCAGTTAGCCATTAGAGGGAAAATTCAAGGTGCCTTGTCAACTACCTATTTCAAAAATTTCAGTAACCAAAATACTGAATCCATCCATCAAATCTTTGTTTCTAACAATAGAAGACATCTAAGACATACAGAATCCAATCCAGCAAATCATTTTATCAAGAAATACCAGACGACTAAAGAGATCTAACTCAGATTCATGGAATCTTTGACAATTCAGGCAATTGGCCTTGTAATTCTAGTGACATTGCGGCTAAATCCTGTATTGTGTTTGAACAATTGCAACTTTCCAGCCATTTTCAACTTCGGCGACTCTAATTCGGATACCGGAGGTCTGTCGGCGGCCTTTGGCCAAGCTCCGCCGCCCAATGGAGAAACCTTTTTCCACACCCCGGCTGGAAGATTTTCAGATGGGCGTCTCCTGATTGATTTAATAAGTACGTTCATTTCGATGCAAAGATATGCAGTTTCGTTCGAGCATTTTCTCAAATATCAGTTGTCCAAAATGGAACCAGTTCTCAAAATGTTCATTTTCTGGAATATTACATTGTTTTGAATTTGTATGTGATTGCATTAAACACTGTTAGTTTGTTCTCTAGTAGTGTACTTTTAAGAAGAAGTTAAAATCTTATGGATTGTTATGTTGATTTATTATTATTGAATTTCTGTTTGTCAGCTGAGAGATTGGGATTACCTTATCTAAGCCCATATCTTGATTCACTGGGTTCCAACTTCAGCCATGGAGCTAATTTTGCAACTGCTGGATCAACAATCAGACCTCAAAACACAACCATGGCTCAAAGTGGATATAGTCCAATCTCGCTCGACGTGCAGTTTGTTCAGTACTCGGATTTTCAGAGAAGAGCGGAAATTATTCGCAAACAAGGTACCAATAAATGCAAAATCTTGAAACTGACTAAAGCACAAGTTAACGTATTTGTCTCGTGAATAACCCCTTCCATACTTTGCTAATGGCCCTCTTAGATATGCTAAGAAAGGATGTTCATAGGGGTTAGAAAGACCTGGTTATAGGAATTTAGGTCACCTATATTAGTAAATGAAAACCATCCCGGATCACAGCAAAAAACAATGGTGAATAGGCTACAGTAATAGCAAGCATATTAGCTATGTAAATTGACCAAGAATAAAGGAATTGCTTTCAATTTTGTTATTCTTTTCTGTTTGTAATTTATGATTAAGAACTTTTGGATTCCCATAATATTATGTTATTGTGTTCTTGTCGAAGGGTTCTTTAAGAACTTATTGCCAGATGAGGGCTATTTTTCTCGTGCATTATACACATTTGACATTGGCCAAAATGATCTCACTGCTGGTTATAAACTCAACATGTCCACTGAGCAAGTAAAGGCATATGTTCCTGATTTACTAGGTCAATTTTCCAATGTTATAAAGGTGAGAAAATAAATACACAAACTCAGTTATCAGCTACAATCAATTGACAGATCATTTACTTGGAAAGAATGTTGTGATTGCTACAAATAGTATATATATGCTCGAGGTGGAAGGTCGTTTTGGATACACAACACGGGACCGTTGGGGTGCCTGCCATATGTTATGGATCGGTTTTTAGTTACCCCGGCTCAGATTGATAAATATGGTTGCGCAAGTCCATTTAATGAGGTTGCGCAGTATTTCAACCTTCGGCTGAAGGAAGCAGCTATGCAACTCAGAAAGGAGCTTCCTTCAGCTGCAATCACATATGTCGATATTTATACAGCGAAATATCACCTCATCAGCCATGCCAAGAAGCTAGGTAACTCATTTTTTCTTCTGCGTTGATACTGCCCATTATCCAGTATTCTCGAGTCCACTCAACGGTCATATGTGTACTATGAAAACGACAGGATTCGAGGAACCGTTTCTAGCTTGCTGCGGTCATGGTGGGAAATACAACTATAACAGATTTAACAAATGTGGGAGTAAGAAAGTTGTCAATGGGAAAGAGATCATACTAGCCAAGTCTTGCAGGAACCCTTCTGTTCGAATTAATTGGGATGGAACTCACTTCACCGAGGCAGCCAATAAGTGGATCTTCGATCAAATTGTTGACGGTTCATTTTCTGACCCTCCATTTCCTTTGCAGTTTGCTTGTCATAGGATGGACCACTGAATCCATATGCTTTACTCTTCTTAATTTTAATGATTTTTCTTTTGCCATTTTTCTCAACTAGAGAATTATGAAGTTTGTTGATGGATTATATTTCTGATTTTCGGAACGTTATTGGATGTGCATTCTAAAGAATCTTTTTCTAGTATCTCTGGAAAAATTATTTTTGGCGACAACAATTATTGTTGGTCCCACTTATGGGCCGAATTACAGAGTTCAACAGAATTGTCTCAACTGTCAAACACGCCACGATTGTGAGTCTAATAATCACTTCTTAATTCCATATGTTAAAATAAAATTTATACCATTTCTTGAGTTCATAATTTTTTAAAATGAAAAATGACATAATCTATACCATCTCAATCTTAGCAGGTCTCTTTCTTTTCAAAGAAGAAGATGAAGATCCATTTACTTTGAGGCCCACCACCCTAGGCGGCGGAGGATTTCCATTTCCTCCGCCGGCAGAGAGGTTGAAGATTTCATAATGATGCGGCAATTTTGTGAATCTTGAATTTGAAATTCCTGATAATAGAACTGGTCCACTGAACAACCTTTCTTGTTTAAAGGCCCAAACGTACCCTTGAGTTCAAGATCACTACTTTTAACGGCTAGAAATTTTGTGGGGGTGGGGTGAAGATTGCAGGGCAATTAAGCCTTATCCCTATTTTTTTTTTAAATATATTTTTCTCTCTCATCTTTTCAACCACAAATTCTTCAATGAAATAATATTACACGCAAACTCAAAACTTTTTCTATTTTTTAACTACATATTTTCCTTCAATTTACTATTTCAAAATGCATTCTACACAAAATAAATAAATAATAATAATATTAAGCAGTTATGGATATGGAGGAGGGATGGGGATAAAGGAGTCAAAATTTTGAATAAATTAGTTACATCTTGTCTGAGCTCATTTCTTTGCAAATATATTTTTTTCTCTTATTTTCAATCACATATTTTTAAATAAAATAATATTACATGTAAAATCAAAATTTTTCATTATTTTTTAACCACACATTCTCCATTAAATTATTATTCTAAAATGCATCTTTTTAACAAAAGGAAATGACTGCAAATTTTAGTCAATGTAATTAATAAGTGTTGAACCCTTTTACCATTTTCTTTCTTTGTAGTATTATTTTCGATTGTTATAAGTTAATGCTTATGTCATGTGAAGCCCTTCACTTGGTCAAACAGAAAATGCTTAATACACATTTCTTTGGACTGTAGTCGGAAACACCCACATTTACAATGAAAATGTTAGCTGCATAATTGTTCAGATTTCCTCGCGCTGTTGATCCATGCTTACAAAATTGAGAATAAATTTCATTACTATATGCCTCTTAATTGTTACCTGTACCAGTCAGAACGTTGTCATATGATGTAATGAGCTGCACATATCAATGCAAGTCAATGACTAATGTTCTCAAGAATATCCAGACATTACAACCTTGAAACATTAGAAATGTCACATAAATAATTAAGGGTATCAGATTCTCTATTCAATTGACTTTATACATTATGCAACACCAGATAAGAAAAACAGGGGGAGGCAGGCAGAACTACGAGAACACCAGATTAAACTCACTGGCTTGACCGAGTGCAAGTGAAAAGCAAAGCAAGCAAGAACATAAACTTCAGACAAAATCGAATCAGATGCATTTCTAGGATTAAGCATTTTGATCAACAAGAACCTCAGAGAGTTGAAATATGGAGTAAACAACACAATTTGCAATAATATTTGAATAAATTAGTCCCACATCGGAAATTTCCTGATGTGGGGAGAGCTGAAAGCCCAGGAGCCACAATGGAGCAGCAAAATCCCACCTCGTAAATGGATACTACCCAAATCCCACACACTACGAAAAATTATGTACATCACTCACTCTAGAAATCTGAGTAGGGCGTCCAATTTTGCCAAACAGTTGTAAAAAAGATACAAGCACGGTGATCAATTGGACAATGAAACCCTGTGCCAGGAGCCAAAGCTAAACTTCAACCCTTACAAAAAAATGACACAAACACGGTTCATTTCATTCAGTCATGATCTCTGAAGCAATTTCCTGGCAAGAGAAATTTATATTTATCAGCATTTTCCAAAAGAGACGCAGGGAGATGAACCGCTGAATAAGAGTGGGGAATAGGTCCCATTTTCCCAATGATTTCCTTAAAACTGTACTCTTCTGGAAGCATGTCAAATAAATCAGCCCCTCTGCAGATTACTCGCTGGACTCTTTTAGGATTCAGAAAATGAGAAAATCTCACCCGGTCCACGTGGCTGTAAGCTTTCATCTTGAATATGAACTCACTAATTCGGCGGAAGCAAAAGCTGCAATGCCACCCTGCATCGGCCAAAATGTCATCCGACTGCCTATAATGTGCATACCTCGTCTTGCCAGATCGATACCTGTGAACCGAAGCTCTCCAGCTATTATTATCGACAAGAAACTCAAATGAATACAAATAGTTCTTCAGTCGAAGATGTAGGATTGAGGGTATGTCATCACACCACCTCAAGAGGTTAATTGTGTGTCTACTTGGTATCTCATCAACATCAGACATAATCAACAAATCATCATCCTGAATACCAGCTTGTTTAAGCAGATAGTCCAACGCAAGTCGTTGATATGCTTCCTCAATAAATGGGTTTTCTCCTTTCCTAAATCTCCCCGGTACTTGCCCATAATTTAATCTTGTCTCCACAAATTTGAATTGTTGTCGATTAGCAGCAAAGACCAAAGGCTTCGACAGTCCAGTGAATGTGGAATTAGACTCAAGCAGTACAAATTCTGTAACATAAGGGTACAATTCCTTCCATCGTATCTTGAGGAGGTCTAGCTCGTTACTGAACAACACTGCATCAAAAACACGCCTTGGATACTCACGTATTCCCCAACCATGGAGTTTACAAAGATTCTCCATTGATACATTCTCATGATAATAATGAGGAATTTCATTGAAGGGCTTAGGTGGTGATTCCCATAAAGGCCTCAAGAAATATGTGATCTTCTGACCATGCATATAAATAACCAAAAAGCATATCGGGACCAACATGAGAAGGAAGAGACAGCATTTTATATCCAGTCCACGCAGAATACACTTCAATCTCAACATGCTCAAGGTCCGAGTTGAGTTCTGCAAATTACGAAAAGCAGGTCATTTATGAACTGAGGGAAGCGAGCACTAATCAAATGAGAAGCTAATGCATTGTACTATCCCATCCAGAATTGTCTACCAAACATGTCCTAAAAGCACCGAGTCTTAGGAATTCCTTAAAGCCTAGTGTTAACTGTAAACAAGAACTATTCGTTTCCAGATTATATGGTTCAATGCATCCTGATCAAAGAAAAAACAATGAGAAACACAGCTCCATTTAGACCACTACTCTTAAAAATCACCTCAAGGACTAAAAATAAAATAAGATTACACAAGATCTTGAATCTTATGCGATACTAATTTCCCCTAAATCCTACCAATAAGCTGTAAAATATTGATCTCGTCCAATCCTATACATTAAAATTCCTGAAATTTAACTTCAGTACTTGTTTAAAAAGAAACCATTCCATTTTTCCCAGAAACATTTAACTTCAAAATGAATCTATTTTTCCTCGCCAACAAATAAAATCACAAAACCCAGAAATATTTTCAAAAATTGCCCAACATTGCTATCAAACAGGAAATAAAATTAGCAGTCAAATAAAATTTTTAAAGCAAATTGAAAAAGAGTTACCTCATCACCACATATATCATCAGTCTTCTTGGAACAATAACGAGATCCCCCTTCTGCCAACATATTATATAATTTATCCCAAAATCTTGAAGTACCCCACATATATATATTGTATATGCAAGAATATATGTATATGCCGCTCTCTTGATTCCAAGATCAAGCCAGAAAATGCAAATTAAAATCAAATAAACCCAAAAATGAAGATCTCCCAATTTAAAATTCTGGGCCTCAAGAGATAAGAAAGGAGGTAGACAAATAGCCCTTCGAATTTCCAGAGCTCCCCAAAAGCATTTATGACCCAGAAATATAATTCTTGAAATTAGCAAAAAGTAAAAAAAAAAAAAAAGAAAAAGAAAAAAAACTTCAATATTTGAATTAATAAATCAAAAGGAAATTGAACGATGCTAAGAATCTTAAGATTAATTACAAGGAAACCTCTCTCTCCTCCCCCCTCTTTCTCTATATATATTTGTGTGTATGTGTATTCTCTATGGTAAATGGGTGGCAGTTTGTAACGATTAAGGAAGCCGATCATTGCTGTCCTCTACCCTACTTTCTCTAGAGCCGTTCACAAAGTAAGAAAATTTTTGTGTTTTCGAAATGACAAAAATACCCATTTTACAAAACATAATAGGTAAAGGATATTTTAGTCATATTTGTTTCTGGGACTTTTGAGCCGGATCCCTATATGCGTTGATTGACTGGCTCGGGACAACGTGTCGTGTGCGTTTTTGAAGAAAAAGGAAAATGGGCGGTTTGCTTGGATTTATTGTGAGAAAATGAAAGCTTCAAGGGTTGTAACGGGAGGATTTCAAGCATTCAACTTCATTTTGTATAGAATTAATCTTCTTGTAGCAGGATAAAAAAAAATTATTGTTGACGTGGAAAAAAAAATCTTAGCTATACTTTTTTGAAATGATCATAAATTTAGAGGACTATAACTAAAACTTTCTTACCACATTCGATAAACAAATTTTATCCTACCATTTGGGACGGGAGATTGGGACAGTAATTTTGTATCGATTAATTTTTACATGGATTGATTTGTCTCCTTTGTTCAAATACAACCAAACAAGGTTAGACTACACCTTATAAAATTGGATATTATATGTTTAATCATTCGATAATTCAAATCACAATACAATTTTAAGTATTACAAGTTTAATCATGATACAATTAGAAAATAACAATTTACTCAAAAGATGCATATATAGATACATATAAAGCAATAGTTAAAACTTTCGTGAAGAGATTGTATTCTAAAGTAGACGGTGTTGTTTAAAATAGAGTCGATCAAGAAGAATCTCCGTCCTCGCTACAAATAACATCCTCGCAAAGGGAGGTGGGTTAGCATTGAATCACGAACTCGAAAATGGAAAACAGTGTTTAATTTCAAAAATGGAAAAACAAATAGAAATAGCACTACAAAATGAGGGGTGCGGGAGTATTCATAAAAACATAGGATTCGGTTCGATTTTGTTGCCAAATTCGATACTAAAGACTACTGTACCACCAAATATATGTAAATTAATTTTATTTTTTAAAAAGAAAAATTAGGGCATGCTCCATCGTTGTACTTTCAAACCGTATAATTCAAATTTATTAATAATTCATTGGAAAACATTTTTTGTATCCATGATGATTTAATGGAGAATTATATACGTTACAATTGCATGTGACTGTAAAGGTACACTGGGCAGGGAACATAATGGACCATATTGTGCAATTCATAGCTTTACACAAACATATCACGTGCCAGCATCACTTTTCAGGCAACAATTAAATTGTTTATCTAAATCAAAATTAATAATTAATTTTAACCATATATTTTATTGATCTCACGATTTTTCAACTATACATTTCATTAATTTCTATCAAAATTTATTAAAAATCTGATTTTAATCTCTACTAAACATTACTGTATATATTTATAAGATTTTTTTTTTTGTAGCTTATCGAAACATAATATTTTTAGTTATAAATGGACAAATACCTAAAAGCGATCTTAAAATTAACGTGTTTATAAATAAAATAAAAAACAATAAATGGTTCTAAAAGAAGTAGAGAAGTAAAGATGTGTTAGATCACCTAGCTCTGACTGACTCAGCACACACACAAATTTATATATTCCAAAGTCATATTTTTGAGGGCCCTAAACGGACCGAAGCCCAACTCTTCGTCAAAAAGCTAAATTCTTGAAACTAACATTGGGTGATAGTCTAATAGAGATGGACAGGGAATGGTATAAGAATTACGCTCTTTGTGCCATTGATCGAAATCTTGATTGACAAATTGATAACGTGAAAGTGTTATAATAGTTGGATTAAACGTGTGATATGTGAAAAATGATGTAAGATTATGTCGAGTGTAAATTTGGTAAATCAGGGTATAAATCAGAATGTACATGTAACAAGATTGATGATATAATTAGACTGACAATTTGATACTAGGTAGATTACGATTTCAAATTTTTGCATAATTAACCTGTGATTTTCGTGATATATCTGGTTGTCGTCGTGATAGATATGTCATTTAAATCCTAAGACTTTGTTACCTCAATTATTGCTAGCTAGCTAGCAAAACACAACAAACCCTCCTACCTGGCTACGGCTACCACCATCTTCCAAGAGTTAATAGCTTTGTTCTCTGCTTAATTTTTTTCAAATAAGGACCACCATCATCCAACTACGGGTGTTCAAGGGCATTGCAATAATCGAAAAATATGCTTCATTTATAGATTTTTCACCCTAATTATTAAAGATTGAACTCGGAAACATTCGGCTCATGTTTGGCAAAGATTAAATTATAATTTAAACTAATGACACACATTTTTTTATACGCAATCAACAACTTACAACTCACGTTTTATGTGGGATCCATTACTAAATTATAATTTAAGTACTCCCAAACAAGCTCAAAAGATCAACTTGCTTCGTTTTAAATGTTAGAAAATAATTTGACACTCAAGTAAATTAATTTAAGACCGATAGGGAAATTTTCTCAACAGAATCACATATGAAAAATGATTTTGTCACTTTACGAGAAGAAATATAAAAGATGCAGTGACATAATTCGAGTGACAGTAGATGATTTATTGAAAAAACTTATTATATTTAAAACAATCTAATAATAAAATGTCGTGTGATATTATGTCAAGAATTATAACACTGTAAGATGATTGTATTAAAAAATCTAACAATGCTATCCACATGTGGTTTGAGATTCTAAAAAATTCTCCTATTTTTTGTCATCCAAATATGGTAGACGAATTAAAACACGCATATACAAAATAAAGTTTTCTTTATATGCGAATGTTTTTTATTCAATTTGAGTATTTTACGTTGGGTCTTAAGATCACATCATTGTATATCTTTTTTGTTGTTGTCCAAGAATGTTCGGAGTAGTTGTATGAGTCAATTGATTTTATTTTTTCTGAACATGTCCGAAGTACTTGTAGAATTTTGATATATGGTAACTTTTATTTACCGATAAAAAATATATATATATA
>CAIGRN010186207.1:0-23239 GCA_903798345.1 Fraxinus anomala | reverse complement strand
TTAAAAATAATATTAACCAAATTTACAAACACTTATTTTTAACACTAATAAAGTAAACGGTGGATTGCCTCTGGAAAAAAAGTTTCACAAACGAACCGTAAACTGTGAATTGCCCAAAAAGCAATAAGAGATTCAAAGTCAACAATTGTGAGTATGAGTAAAAGGAAGTCCATACTACCCTTAAAGCTTGGATGAATAGTGGAGCATGGATATGAATAAAATGGGATAAAAAAAATTTTCACAAATAAACAGTAAACGATTGGTTGCCTTTTTTAAGATAGTAGAGATAACAAAACATTTTCATATGAATATTGCACAAAAAAAAAACCGTTCATTTGATAGTTTACACCTTGCACAATATTTATAAGTAGACATCTAGTTAACTACAGATAGGGATGATAGTTGGGTGAGGCCGTCTTTCTCGTCCCTGTCCCATTAGAGGATTTTCAAGGAACAACGTGATTAAAATATGAGTAATGCAATTAAAATAATAGTGTTTAAATTACTTTATATGACAATACGTGTGATATTTAATGATAGATTCAATGAAATTTAAGGATATATGTTTTATTTACTCATCACATGTCGTCACTTAAATGGATGTCGAACAACGCTAGAGCTAGATAGAAATATTCTTAAAATATGTTCATTTTTCGTCTTGTTCAAGCAATTATTTAGTAGGTATTTGGTGGGAATTAAAATTATAATTTTAGTAAATTGTGATAGAAGTTTTTGAAATGTATGGTTGAAAATATGTGGGACCCATGAAAGATGTAGTTAATATTGATTGTTTGACTTTGACTTAAATTAAAATCTGACTTTAATTCAAATTAAACGGGGTCTTAATATATTTTTTAAATTAACTTGTCTCTTACATTCCCTTATAAAATCTCTATGGTAGTTGAGTAAAATATTGAAAATGAAGAAATTGTTCTATATTCAAATAAGGATGACAAAAAAGCTCGTCGGCTAGGCTCGAAAAAAGCTCGAGCCAAGCCCCATTTAATTTTTTTTTAAATTTTTTTTATGTTTAAATGTATTTTTATATATTAATATTTAGTTATTATTTATAATACGTATAAATTGCATAAATTTTAAACGAATTTAAATAAAAAAATTATAGATTTATAACGAAAATTTAAAAAAACAAAAGAGCTAGCTGGCTTGCCCTACTAAAGCTTGAGTTGAGCCTCATTTTTTTGGCCGAACTTTTGCTCAGTTCAGGTCCAAAAAAGTTGGGACCTGTTTTGCTCGAGCCGATCTTAAATTTTGAATTTCGACTCGTGGCTCGACTAGACTCCTTGGAATGTCTTTGTTCAAAACACAAGGACAAATTTGATTAACCACTTATTTCTCAATTTCTATTATTGTTGTGGCCTCTGGCCTCCATTTCGAGAGAGTTCCTTAAATTAGGGCTTTGTTCAGCACTGTAAATTTCCTTTGATTGGGTAATTTTCTGTTTCTTGAAAATCGAGGGGATGCATTAGCAATATGATTGGTTGGTTGAAGCTGTAATGCACAATAATACAGTCATAAAATACTAGTAAACTACGTGGGTCTCATCACTTTTTGCACGCACCTTTATACACCCTCACTACGTGTATTGTTCTTCTCTCTCTCCTACACAGGCACAAAAGCTTGACCCTTCCAGCGAATCAGATTCCATTCTTTGTACCCTTTTTCTCGTTGTGTCCATCATCGCTTCTATCAATCCCTGTACACTCTGTCTCTCTCTAATTATAGATATAATTTATATATGATTTGATTTTCTTTATAGATCGTATTTTGGTCTGGGTTGCATTAGTTATCATCTGATTGTTTAGGTAAGATATCCTTATTTATATCCTTTATTTTTTTTTTTGTATGAGTTACGATATTATATACTGTAATATTTATATTTATGTATTTTTCATATTTTTTCAATTCAGGAATATATATTTGGAGAGCCTTGGTGAAGTCAATTTGACAAACGGCTGATAAAAGATTATGCTTTCCTCAAAAGTTGATTGATATTTCAAGGGGGAGCTGTTTTATACTGGGCGTGTGGTATTGTTTATTCTAATTTCTAGGAATTGTAGAATCTGGATGTTTTTTTGCTGAATTTCTGGATCTGGGCTTATGGTTTGGGATTTTAAGAATATTAATCTTGGTTATGAAGGTTTGGTAATTTGCTATTTGGGGTTTGATCAATCACCAGGTTCGTATAGGTTCCTTGGAAATGAATCAGACGGTAGACTTGAAATCACTGAATAATCGTTGTTTGGATTTGGATTATTCTGCTTTGGAATTGCAATTTTTCAGTGATTTGATTGAACTTGAAGGGCTATAGCGTTTTCGGAACCATTCTTTTCTCAGCTGTTTTATTTATTAAGTTATGGAGTTTCTTCCAGTAGAGGTCATTGGGAACATACTATCACGGCTTGGGGCTGCCCGAGATATTGTAATTGCATCTGCAACATGCCGAAAATGGCAAGCAGCATGGAGGAATCATCTCCATACCCTCACATTTAATTCTAATGATTGGTCTCTGTATCATGAGTTCTCCACGAGCAGACTTGAGATACTCATTACTCAAACGATATTTCAAATCAGTGGACTGCAGTGCCTTACAATAATTCTCGATGATGTGGATGAATTCTCTGCTGCCCCAGTTATTGCTTGGCTCATGTACACAAGGGAAACATTGCGTCAGCTGCATTATAATGTAAGGACGACCCCTAACATTAACATTCTTGAAAAATGTGGTAGGCAGAAGCTTGAAGTGTTGGCTTTGTCTCACAATACTATTACAGGGGTTGAACCTAGTTATCAGAAATTTCCCTGCTTGCGATCTCTCTCTCTGAGCTATGTCAGTGTATCAGCATTAGATCTGAGTCTTCTTCTCACTGCCTGTCCAAAAGTTGAAGTCTTGACCCTCATCAGTCTAGACATTGTTATGTCAGATCCACAGGCAACAATGGACTTGAGCAGTAACTCATTGAAGGATATTTATGTTGAAGCAATCAGCTTGGATAAGTTCATATTGGAAGCTGATAGCCTGGAGAAGTTGCACTTGAAAGATTGTACACTTGAGGATTTTGAGCTTGTCGGCAAGGGGATGTTGAGGTTCCTGAAGATCGATGATGTTAGTGTCATACATCTTGATATTGGTGAGAGTGCTGAAAATCTCGAGGTTGTGGATGTGAGCAATTTTACTATCATGTGGGCAAAGTTCCATCTTATGATCTCAAGATCATCGAAGTTGAGAAAACTTAGGCTTTGGGGTGTTGTGTTTGATGATGAGGACGAGGTGGTTGATATAGAGACTATTTCTTCATGCTTTCCTTTATTAAGTCATCTATCCCTGAGTTATGATCTACGAGAGGCTGCAATCCAATATGGATTGCAAGGTTCATTTGTTTTGGAGAATGTGGTTGTGTTGGAACTTGGGTGGACAGTAATTAGTGAACTGTTCTCACATTGGGTGTCTGGACTTCTAGAAAGGTGTCCACATCTTATGAAGTTAGTCATCCATGGGGTTGTTTCAGAGACCAAAACCCATGAAGAATGCAATATGCTAGCCAACTTCACATCATGTATTGTAAGACTCATGAGGAAGTACCTGCATGTAGAGGTTCAATTTGAATATGAATAGATATTGTACTGCATAAGCAGGTACATGACCTTCGGTGGAAGTTCTTCATCTGTCTTTGGTCTTATCTTTCCCAGATAAATTTTTGTCAGTTGTATATCAATCATACTTTTTGTGTACGAGTTCATCTCATGCTTGCATACGGTGATTATCTTATTCTTTTTCTTGATGATTTTTAAAGTTTGCATTATGTTGTTCTTGTTTCCCATGAGGAGGATTTTCAATCCCATTTATTGTTCTTTCTTATATTTTCGATCGTTGCTTCTATTTAGCTCTCTTTCACCACTCCCCTTCTACCTTTTTTTTTTTTGTTTTAATACGATTATTAGTTATTATACAGTACTTATACTTCTATTTAAATCTCAGATTCCTTCTCTCTAGTTGTATATATTTCTTTGTAGTCTCACAACAACATAGTCTGTCTGAGCCTTGGAATCAATTACTTACTCTGGGAAGTGATCAGAATCCAAGAATTACTAGTGACATAAATGAGGTTTGATCCCTATTTCCAGTTTTAGATTCCTTGTTGGGTCCTAGTTATTTAGGGGCCTGCTTGGGAGTTTTATTTTCACTGGTTTTGACCGATTTGGGTGGCACCGAGGGGTTGAAAAATTCGGTGCTTGTTAGTTTTTATGGTTACCAGTTTTGGATGGTTTAAAAACCACCCAAAAAAGATGTTGTGTAATTTTGATTGGTTTTTTCAACCCACCAAATCAACCGTTTTTGACCGTTTCCCAATTTTTTTTCTAATTTTACTCTTTATAAAATAATTATTTTCAACAAACACATTTTGTTTAATAATAACTTACAAATAAAAAAATACTAACTAAAAAAAATATTTGTAAACAAAAAAATTACATTACAATTAAAAAATGACTTGTAAGTAAACTATTGCTTATAAGATAAAAAATTATTAATGAAGCAAAAAATCGCTTGTAAAGTAGAAAAATTTACTTATAAGTAAAAAATTCACTGATGAGTAAAAATTATTTAAAAGTACAAAATTAAACTTATATTTATAAATTTTATTTATACGTAAAAAATACTAACATAAAATTTTAGGTAAATATTTAACCTTATTTAACTTTTTAAGTTAAATATTAACTTATATATATAAAAAATCACATATAAGTAAAATATCATTTTAAGTAAAAATTTTCATACGAAACTAAAAAATGAAAATTTCACTAAAGGACATATATGTAACTTTATTTTAAAATTTTTTTTTTTAAACCGGTAGATAATAAACTCTCAAATATGAGTTGAACTGTTTTAAAAATCGCTACTAAAATCACACATAATTGGTCAGCTCATAAATGCTTATAACCGGTACTTTAAAAAATGCACATAACCGGTACGCCGGAACTCCCAAGCGGCCCTTAGGAGAGATAATTTAAATGTTTAACTAATAAGTGAATAACTATGAGTTAAGGGGACACCGTGTTTGCACTCTGGATTATAAGAGTACCCTATAGACTTTAAGATGGGACAATTTACTGATGATTGGCGTCTTCAAATCTCGAGAATCAATTCAAGAAAAATTGTTTTGGTAATGTGAATTTAATTCTTTTCTCTTTCGTGGGGTCTCCTTTTCTGGGACCCTCAAACGGGAAGCAGTGTTTGTTTCGTGCAAAGAGGGAGAAGATGCCTACACATGCACCATCTTAAAACTGACTGCAAATTGTTTGATAATGAGTGAAAATCATTTTTCCGTCTTCTCATTGGAATATCTGAAATTTATGGAAGAGGAACTTTAAGGCCTTTGAGCGAATATAAAAGATCATCAAGATGATCAATGAGTTTATAAGAATTTGTTATTCAATTTCTTCTTGTTGAACATAGGGAGTATCTGACTACATTTCCCCTCTTTCTGAGTTTGGGATGATTATATGATTGATTGCTCTTTGTGCATTAGATCCACCTTGATGTGCATTTAGTTTTCTATGCTTACATGAATACAGATTTATTATCAATATATCGCTCAACATTGCACTTTTAAGGTGAGGCTTTTCGTAGTCGTGTTCTTAATTGAAGAAGACTAAACGGTGAAATGCAAAACTGATGGGAAAATGAGAGTATGGAGAATAAATTGGAGGAAGTTAATATGAGATAGAGAAAGAGTGTACCATGTTTGATCTTAGAAAATCTAAAAATATACAGAATGCTTACTAGCTTCAAAAAAAGAATTCAAAAATTATAGGTTCAGAACCAAATGATATGATTCCCAAAAGATTGAGATGATTTATACCAATTATTACGCTTGAAGGGCTTAACTAAATGTAAAAGACCTCAAGTTCTGTAGGATTTCTGGGTTTTTCCATCTTTTGATTCAAACAATTTGTCTGTGTCATGGCACCCATCTCATATCTACTTTTTTGACATGCTCCTTCCTATCTTTCTCTCACTTTGTAAATCAATCTATTTTCTAAGAGGTGGTTTCTCTGAAGGATTTTATTCAATCTCTGATGCATAAGGTTGTTTCTCTTTTGTCTGATCATTCACTATAATGCGTTTCAGCATTTGTGATCACGAACCAAATAGATTTAGGATTTATCAAGTTTGCTCAGCCAATTAATATTTGTTAATCCAAGATCTATTTCTGCAATGTCTGAAAATGATTTTCTCAGGCTACACTTCTACATTCGTTATTTGCTCTGCTGACTTTTTTATGTTAGGTGCTTCTTAGATTGAGACACCGAGTTTTCTGTTGCTTGGCTTGAAATATAAACTTAATCATATTAATCACTCCAAGTCCCTGTTAGCTGAAGAATACTGTATGAATGCTTAATGACCTGGATTGATTAACTCATTTTTTTCTCAGTTCTTACCTTTGTTTAGCATTTTCCAAGTGTATTTAAGTGTTGAATTATTTGTGGTTTTAGCTTCTTTAGGTTGGTTGAAGGTGCTGTAATGAAGCATAATTTTAGTATTCAGTCTTTTGTTTCAAAGAAAGAGAAGATACCCGTCTTCTCAGGTTGAAAAAAGTCATTTAATTACATCGCCATCAATTGATAACAGTTTCTTTTGTTTAATGAAATCGACCTTTACAAGCAATCATATTGGTAAAGGATGGATCTTAATGTCATTGTTTTGTGACAAATTAAGTGCAATGAAGCTCAAATCTTTAATCTAGTGCCATTGAAATATTAAAGAAACATGATATTGGTTTATGATGACACTGAATAAATTGTTCAAGAAACGTCAGAACCTTAATTGGCTTTATGTTGTTTCCTCCAAATGTAACCCAGTTATTAGGTTTTCTTCATAGTCTGTTACTGTGCTTTTTTCAATTTCCATCTTAAGGTATTATTAAAATCTATTTCATGTCAACCACAGGGAGCAAAATTTGCGTATATTCAGTTGTCCACTCAGGTGATTGGCGTTGCTTTGGCCTCCTGTGTCTTTGTACTAGTAGAATGTTCATCCATAATTTTTAATACAATATATTTAGCAATCAGCAAACAAAATTTGGAGATTTTGCGTTTGACTGATGCTTGCCTACTTGTAGCTGAAGTACTATACTCAATTTTTTGAATGGAGCTTTTAGGTGCAGCCTGGGGTGAGGCACAACAAAATTGCTCGGGGTGTTTGAGGAAAGCTTATGTCCCACAATGTGAAGCTTTTTCCTATAGGTTGTCACCCAGGGGATTGAGGCACGCCTTTTACATGGCTACACCTGAGGAATTGGGGTTTATACCCATAACACTAATGTTTATATTAAGGCCCAATCATCCTTCAGTCTGCTTTTAAATTAAATAAAAGACACTAAACAAGCTCACTCTGTTTCACTTATCACCCACAGATGAGGATGATAGTATAAATATTTTACTAGCTAAACAAGCTCACTTTGTTTCACGTATCACCCACAGACTATGATGATAGTATTAGTATTTTACTACCCCAATTAATAATGCTATCAGACTAACAGTTACCATTCAAGGGAATCAGGTCCACAAGGGAAGAAAAGAAAAGAAAAGAAAAAGATAGATGAAGGAAATAGCAAGTCCTTCATCTAACATAACTTATCATGGAAACATATTTGTTAAATATGCCAAATCTTTAATGATATTACCATAGTGCTATCTGTTTAATTTAAAATTTTAAAACTGAAGGTACTGACATAGGTAGAGGCAAACATGTTATCTGATTGCTCTAGTAAAATGATGAACATAGAGGTGGTTTGGGAAAATAGAAGACCTGATTTAGATGCTGACAGGATAACTTGGAATTACTACTGGTTCACTATATGATGTTTGACGCTGCACATTGTATTCCTAATGCAATTAGCATTCCTACATTGCTATTTATTAGGATTTTGTTAGTATTATTATTCTTGATGGAATTTCTAGTTCAATTAGTAGTGTTTTATCATAAGATTCTAGTAAATTAAAAATAGGATGTTTTCTCTTTCCGTTTAACTCTTCTTTGCCTATATAAGAAGAGGGCTAGGTATGCTTTGTAATCACTAAATGCAATATATTCAATTATTCTATCAAGAATCTTAAGCTTTTATAGCCTCTTTACAAGATCTGTATTCTGGTGCCACACCATTCTGTTTATTCTCAGAAACTAAGCTCCTGTTTGTCTACCATTATTCAATGAAAATGAGTTTGGAATAATGAATTTTTGGAGAATGTGTGGTTAAAAAGTAGGAAAAAGTTTGGATTTACGTGCAAAATGTTTTATTGTAAGAATATGTGATTGAAAATGAGTTTGAGAAAAAAAAAAGTTTGAAACAATGGTAGACAAACAGGAGCTAAATTGAACTAGTATTTGTGTATAACTTCTCTGTGGCATTCTTGCAGTTTGGTATAAATCAAAATGTCTTGTAAACTTGTACAAACCTTGTATACAATTTCTCCCCAATCAGTTTCCATAGTTTTTTCTGCAATTTTTTATTTTTAAATAATTGATCTATTTCATGAAATATTTAAAGTAAAAAATTCATAGTGCATATGTCATGTGCTGTATGCTCTGCTCTGCGAGATGTGGAGTGCCTAGCCTTACACCTTTGCCTTGTTAAACACTACTTGTATATTGAGTATAAAGTTATATTGTAACTGTATAAGATGACAGCCTCTTCATAGGAAAAAGCTTGGTGATGAGTGGTGAAAGTGTGTTAGAGATGCTGGAAAGCATCATTACCCATGAAGTAAGGAAAGTCATAGATGAAAAAGTTGAAAATTGGGAAAAGGAATGATATTTGGAGTCCTAGTTCTTCTTCTACTTGTCTTTCCTTTTTCCAACTGTCTGTGTGTGTGGAGAGATGGTACATGTATAAAACAAATTTTTTTGTTTTTGTATTGCAAGCGACTTTCTATGTGATGAACAAATTCTACTTGTTTCCTGAGCTAAATTTAAGAGAAAATTTTCAAATGCCTTCTTGATTGCGCTTGCTAGAACTCTTGGTTTTTAATCTCTCGTTTTGGCTTGAGATGGGAATAAGGATATGAGTATGAATTAGTGAAGGTATATATGTGAGTGTAGATCTTGTCTATGGATTGCAACTCCTTGTCACAAATTTTTTAACTAACATTTTGACTTATCCAAAAACGTACATTAAAAATTGAAATCAGAGTGAAAAAATAGATGTAGTATAAAGAGTCACCTGATCCTGATATGCAGACTATATTACAAGGCAGATTCCCATCATTGACGTAATAATGCCAAAATTTCTGAAATTCATTTATTCGTTGGTTTTGTGAAGTTCTCAGACTTCAACCTCCCATGTATTATGATGCTACTTTGATAATTCGCCTGGTGGCTGGCACTTCACAGGTAAGATGTTGCTTCATATATAGGAAATTGCAAACTACTGTTATCTTCGTATGTATACATGGTCTGTATGTCTCTCTGTCTCCCTCCCCAGTCACTCACATATTTTGTTGACAGTGATTTGAGTAATTAATGCCATTGTCAATGTTAACATTGACAAATAAGATTGTTAGGTTACACTCTTGCTAATCTTGTTATTTTTCTTATTGAACTTCTCTTTCCAGAGAAGAAGAAAAATAGGAACCAGGGAAGTGACAAAACGGAATTTTAATATTACCTGTCAAAGGACATGATAGACGGAGATGATCTGAAGGCTGGGCCTGTGGAATCTTTATTGCAACTGGCAACCCTGACCTGCCTGCTGGTTTTATTTTTAGGCACCTCTATCACAGTAGTGTTCAACCAAGTATGTTTCCTAACTGTTAAATTATGGAAGTCTAGCCTCCGTTTGGATATAATTTTTACATTGGTTTATAAATTCAGTTAAAGTCAAATATTAATTTCAATCATACATACATATTTACTATTCATTATTATCCACACATTTCGTGACACACACTACCATTCTTATTTATAAATTTGCTAAATTTTGTTTGTTTCTAGTGACAATTTAGCTAAATCCCCTTTATCCCAACATTATACGGACGGGTGTACTCACGGACATTTAGTGTTTTGTTGTCACTGTAGAATGACTGATATCAGGTGGCACATTGGAACTGCTACAACAGAGTTGAGCCTCTTGGAGTATCTCTCAACCTGTACCACCTGCATCATGTAAGGCCTGTTACCATAAATTGGATTGCATGTCATGGCTAATAATTATAAGATGGTTTGACATGGAATTTTTGGTATACTTTGGCAGAGATATTTTTTAGTCACCACTTCTGAAACCGTCAAACCGGACCCATGTCTGGTCCGATTCACTCATTTTTATAATTGGAAATTTAACCCATAAAAAACCCGTTGCACTGACGGGCTTCTAATAAACCCGATCGACCATATTTTGTCGAACCATTCGGGCCAATGTTATTCTAGATAACCCACTTATTTCGCTTACCACACATAATGATGCCTTGAGAAATAATAATAATAATAATAATAAACCTTTTGCCGGCTCCCAATCTCCCTGCCATTCATCCACTCCCATGAATTCAAATCTCCAATTTCAAGTTATAATACATGGAAGAAGAATATGTAAGTCTATAATTTAATTTTTTTTGTGGAATTTCAAATTTTATATATTACAATACGCGAAGATATGATTTTTTTGTGTTGGAAAATTTTGGAAGATGTTCATTTTACAGTGTTGTAACTGTTTCTTTGTTGTGTTTTAAATTAAATTGCATTGGTAAATTCATAGGAAGATGGATGTCTTATGAAAAATCTGAAACTAAGCATATTCCAGTGACCTGATAGTTGATTTTGTGTTATACAGTTGCAAGACATATAGAATGACTGTCTGGAATTTTGTTGTTATAGTAGACTATTAGATGCATCAATTGCACCTTGATTCGGTAATTGTAGAACTTCCAAAAATTTCTTGAAAGTTGGCTGACATGCAGATTGCAGAGAACTTAGTGCTCTAGCATTGTGTTCACGGACATATTTGATTGCATGTGAGTAGCAGGTTTTAGAAAAAAATCCTCTATATTTAAACTTTATTCCTTGTGGAGGATTATTTCTTTTGCAGATGCAGGTTTTGAGGATTATTTAAACTGAATTCAGATTTTTCGTGGATGTTGTGGAGGATTGTTCTGTTTTGTGGATATGACTACCATTTTATCATTTATTTTGGTGTGCATAACTTTTGATCTGAACAGGTACAACTTAGAAAGCCTTCAATTTGGGTTTGATATGATTTATTGTTTCAAATGCATTGCAAGGTCGGGTTTGACAACTATGTTCACAGCAGCTAGGATGTGCATGCAGACAACAATGAAATTAAGACCATGTCATTATAGTACTTCCTTTTACATATCATGGAATGAGATTGCATTTTGTGCTCAAATTTGAGCTATTAATTTGATTGTGTAATTGTGAAGTTACTAAAGTTGATGAAAGTGTGTGTGCCCCCACCCTCACCCCCAACCCTAGCATGATTCAATTTTTAGATCAAAAAGCAATCAGAGATCAGGATTGTCCGTTGCATGCCAAGACTTCAAAGTCTAACAAGACAATTAGCTTAGCTATCTATTTGTTATCTATGTGAAGTGCTAACTAAGCAAATTTTATTTGTTTCTTTTCTGGAGTGAAATTATTGTAATTTGTTCACTTTCTGTATTACTATTACAATGTGTAAGTTTCCTTGACCACATTTTGTTCCTTGCTTACCATTGTCTTGCCTAAACATTATTGCTTACAGCATACTTTTCTATATTAGTGAAAGCTAAACATATAGGAAGTTTCAGCAAGAGTTCTTGGAAATTTCAATAATACTCTTGTTTCTTAACTATATAGAACAAGAAGCCTCTTGAAAGTATGGCGATGGATCCAATGGATATCTTCAGCATTCAGGAGAATGATCAGAAAGCACCACATCAAGGGGGACAGAAGAGATGCAACAATATGGTAGAAATCAAAGGAACTAGTGATTCCTCTCATGATCTGAACAAGAAATACTCTCCAGACTTCCTGCCAAGATTCTGTGCAAGTTCAGGTGTGTTTCAAAAGAATGGCACAACTTACTAGCTCGTGATAAGAAATTTGCTGCAAAACAGATCAAATGGTCAAAGCTGAACCCCCTTTTATTGATCCGAAGATATGTTTCAAATGAAAATGGAGAAGTGAGTAAAAGTAAAGCAACGGTTAAACTAACTTCTGTAGACTTTAGAGGGAAACATTACAGATAAATTCAGGGAGTAATTGATGGGCTTGTTCATACATTCATTTCTTGTGATTGGCTCAGTATCTTGTGCTGCATGTACTCTCTTTATGTTTGTGACCAGCTTCCATGAAGTTGTTCGCGCCCCACATCGTCCTAATACTAAATCATCTAATAATATTGGGTTTGGATCCCTTCCTAGTTTAAGTGAATACAAAATTGTGCATTTGCTTGATCAACGCTTCTGTGGTGATGGGGAACGTATGGGATGTGAAGTTTTTACTTTCAGAGATGGCGAGGACGTCAGTGTTCTTGGAGGTAATTGTCCTTGCATTAAATGTGCCGGTAGGTACCCCCTCTGCGTGAACGGAGCTATTTATTGGGAATTTTCTTCTGGCTGGAGCAACAAATCGATTCTATCATTTGATTTGGAGACAATAATTTACATCATCAAATATCCAACATGTGATTCTGCAAGGTACAGCCTAATGGAATTTTCTGGGATTAGAGACTCTTTATTCGTCACAGGGTGTTCATCAGAAACATCAATGGATTTATGGATGCCGAAGGACGAGATTTGGAAATGGAATTTAGCATCAGTCTTTTCCCTTGGTTCCAAGCTGTCTGATTTTTTCATATAGTCGCACCGAAGAATTATTAATCCATACAGAGCAGAAAGGTCTCATTAGTATAGCACAAAGAATCAGACTTGAAAAAATATCTTGAAGCTGTGAGGAGTTACAATAAGCCATGCCTCTACCATCAGAGCCTTTTCCTTATTCATATGACCATTCCAGGTAACAACACTGGATCATTATCGTAAATATTTTCATAGCTTCCTCTGAAAAGCCTAGAGAAAAGTTTAATTTCAAAATTGTGTTGTATTGTAAGTAAAAGGTCCCATTCTCGAAGTGATCTTGAAACTACAGATTTCAACTTCAATTTCTTGTTGCTGAAACAGAAATAGAAATGTACAAGCAACATACAGAAACACACAACATTTCCGAAAACCAAATGGTATTTCAACTATAACTAGAAGGGTAGCTATAACGCGACTAGATTATTGAAAACTATAACCATTTATGGAAAAGTAATGCAGAGTGTCTTGGTGGTTCAACAGACTGGTTTTGCTTTCATTTTTGGTCTTCAGAGAACAAGAAAATGGCATTATATGGTTCATCCAGCCCCACGTCTCTGCTTGTATTGAGCACTTAGTTTCTATGCAGACAAAGCAGATTTGCTTCAGTAATGGCAACTCATGGTTCTTCTAAACGTCCTTAATTTCTCGTTTGTTTTTTGGGCCTTGGTTTGGACCTTCACTTTCATTCTCGCTTCCTCGAAGTACTGTGTACAAAGTTGCAGAAGCACATAAACGTTAATCAGAAATAGGACTGCAGTAATCATTGTAAAAACTCAGGACACGAGTTTGCACATGTTGACAGCATTTGCAAAATCTGGGTTCTAGCTGGAGAGAGAATGTTTGAATTGCCTTATCTGAAGACTTGAAGAATTAGAAGGGGATGAATTTATTTATCCCATAGCTGCTAAGTAACAATGCACAAAAAAAGTACACACTACACTAATATCATTTACCTGCTGTTTCCTTTTCCTTCCTAGCTCGGCCTGTTCAGTGTATGAAGGATAATAGTGATTAAGCAGGATCCAAAAGTAGCTATATTATGTAAAATGAAACTAATCCAAGATGGATTAAAATGAGAAGGCTTGTGGACTCGAGTCAACTTTATAATATCAAAATAAGCCTACTCGTTTGAAAATATTTAGTTACCAGAGCCATCTTTAGGTGTGTGTTCTCTTCTTTCAACTGGTTCAGCTCGGCTTCCAGTTCAACTGTGTAAGCCTGCCAAAACGACATTAACAAAAAGCAATTAAGGAAATCTTATGACTGGATCTAATACTTCCATATGCTGAGTTAGAAAGCATACCTGCTTCCTTGCTCTAGATCGTGCAGCAGACTCACGATTTTTTATCATCCTTCGCTGTCGCCTCTCCACCACCTTCTCGACCGGACTGTCTATGATCCTCTTCTGCCCTCCTTTTGCATCAACCATATCCAATCCATACTGATTACCACTGTCCACCTGATTTGTACATAATCCATCTGATGAAACTGGATTTACAGGTGAACCCATCCCGAGACCCCGACCTTGTCTGTATCCTGCTCCACTGCCATTTCCCATTCTCCCTCCGTACACTGCCAATGGTTGCTGTGCATAACGATGACCTTGTTTCATTTCCCCAGGAAAACCTGCCACCTCT
Source organism: Fraxinus anomala (assembly GCA_903798345.1). NCBI lineage: Eukaryota > Viridiplantae > Streptophyta > Magnoliopsida > Lamiales > Oleaceae > Fraxinus > Fraxinus anomala. The sequence continues at coordinate 8,735 of CAIGRN010186207.1, read as the reverse complement.
CCGATGCTACTCTGTGGAAGCGTCTGATAAGTTGCAACATTCGCGACAGCAGCACCACCAACACTCCTTACAGGCCTGGTAGCAAAAGTAGGTCCCACTGTATGATTGTTGCTACTTGGGTAAATTCCATATGGCTGCTGAGATGGTACCGGGGGTTGATCCTGTTCACTTACAACCCCCGCTTTAACTAAGAAATCTTCTAATGTCATCTCTCCAAAAGTGGGTTGTTGCTGAGCAGAATCGGGATTCTGAACATAATGCTCACTATTTTTCTGCTGTTGATTCTTGTGAATGTCAGACCATACTTCATCCACTGTTTTCCTACATAAAAGCTCTGGAATAGTGAGAGAACCTTGTCTTGATATGCTGTGTTGCTTAGCTATGCCCTTATCTGTCGGGAAAGATTGTGCTGCATGGACACTGGTTCCAGTGTCTGAAAGGGCATTTACTTGCGCTTGATTCTCTTCGGCAGTCCATATGCTGTTGAGAAATTCATCCATATTCATGGATCCAAAATTCTTCCCACTTTCACAAAGAGTATGTTGAAACTCATCAAGGGTGAGAGAGTATATAGACAGTTGTCTGCCTAGTGATGGAAATGATTGGATCTTCGACTGCTGCTCGCTTGATTGTAATAGCGGCTCCACCTCTCCTTGGGACATGATGTCGGAATCTGTGGTTACCATTTTGAGTTTTTCGTAATCAGAAGTCTTCTATATATCTGGGGACCGCTGCAGAGTATCAGTGTATGTGAGAATAAATTCACTAAACCATGGATTATATTGTCTATGGTATTAAGAGAAGCTTAGCTATTCTAATCTATGATGATTCATGCATATTAATAGAAGTAAAACAACGGAATCAAACCCTCAGCCTAAACAGTTATACTTTCGAAGCTCATTTTACTAACAGATTAAACCATTAGTCTGCCAACATTTTCCTAAAGATTTGCTCTGAAAAATTCTGAGCAGTTTCTTTGAAAGAAATTGAATAATAAATAAAAAGATGATTTTATCAAAAGATATCAGCAAAATCAAATAAAAAGCGATCATAAATCATCGATATATCCTTGTAGATTATTATCTAAATGAATTGAGTTCTGATTGCAAAAACGAGTAACAAATTTGAGACCTAAATCTATTCATCGATCAAAAAAGAGGGAATGAAGAACTTCTAGAATGAAAGTTTATTTTATTTCTTTATATATATATATATATATATATTAAACTCTAGGAAGACATATATGACATGTTATCAACTAGATCAACGACAATTTCCAAATCATTGAACAAACTATGGCTTTTGATTCGTACAAATACATCCAAATTTCAATTGTCTCAAATCTCATAATTATACCCAGAATTTATTCCATCACGATTTTAAACATTAATCTTTCAAAATGTTGGGTATTGTTAGTAATCCTTTACCCAATCCACCATTTTAATTTTGTTTTTTCTCAGGAATTGATATCAAAGTGCATTTAAAATGACTGATTCCTAGATACATAAATCAAACCATTTTTCTTATATAAATGACATCAAAATCATATAAATCGCAATAGCGAAAAAATAAAAGACTGGATATAAGTTGAGAAAATAGGCTGAGTAAACATGTTCATCATATACAATTTCCAAGGTACACCCAGAAATGCATCACTGTTTCAAGAAATACACTACACAAAATATGTATAGAACACAATTCATGTTTGGTAAGTAAAATTGGACCGTATTGAACAATATTAACGAAGAAAAATAGTGCAAAAATCTGGTTTATTATATCGTCAAATACTCTCTGCTAAAAATGCACGTATGGGTTATACTTATACCTTATCAGGGTTCACCAGAGCTGGTCTCAAAGCAAGCTCCAGATTCAATAGAGAAGGAAAAGCAAAAGATAGAGACAACTGATATGTGTGTGTATATATATATGAAATGAAAGAGGAAATCCTAATATATGACATGCAGCTATACATGTATGTATATCTATATAATGATATAGAAAATTGAGAAGAAGAAGTTGGGTCCTATTTCTGAACTCTTGAACACTAATCTTGCAAAAGTATTTGGGGCAGACGATGTTCTTGGCTCTTCGGGGTGGTTGGGATTAATGGTGGGCCCTTCAGACGTGCATAAAGTCAAAATGACACCAAGTTTAAGAAAAAATTTAGCTGCTGTCCATACAAGAAAAGGTATTGAAGAATAATGTTTAAACTAAAAACAAAAAAATGGAATAATAATATTTGCATGGAGTTCACACGTCATGGACACGTGTCTTCGATATGGCTCCTAATGTAGTCCTCGGTTCTTCTAAGGTGTAAACACCTGTCCTCTGCTGCATATTCATGCAAATGAAAAAGTGGGGGATCTATTCGACCGGGCCAGGCCGAGTCTCACATGGGAGACAAAGTTGTGCTTATTTTTCTGTTGGAATAATATTTTTCAAATAAGGGGAAAGGAGAAGAAATAAATTCAAAGGTTTAAACACATAATCGTTGTCCTCAAAAGATATTTGTCCTCGTTTGAATTGAACTTGACGCTTAAAGGGACTTTTGACAAATGGTTTGCAAGATTTATCAAGCTTTGAAAATGAATAAACACTTAAACATTAGTGAAATTCTTTCAAAACTCAAGAACACAAAAAATAGACTTTTGAATATGAAAGAAAAAAAGTNGAGTATAATTATAATCCACCAATTTTCCAACTAATGTACGTGCCAACTTATTTTTTCAATCAAGCGATTTCGTAGAATTTGTCTTCTTTTAGAACTAGTCCTTCCTAGACCCGTCCACAGCAAGAACCATCTCCAAGGGGCATGGTTTTAACACTATTGTTTTTGTTGAAATTTTTGGAATATTTATAGCTGTGAATTGAAAAAGTTTTCCATTGGTGCGATAACTAGTTGCACCCTTAAATTGTAAAGATGCATACAAAGAGTCATGTTATTTAGAACGGGTGGGACATTTAGATAAGGTACAATCTACACCGTTAAATATGAAATAATGCGATCTAATGGTTGAAATTAATTTGTGTCAAAAGATATGATAATTCGAAGAAACATATGAAAATCTATAAATGAGATCCTCCTAATTCTATTTTCTTCACTCAAAATCAATATTAAATAATTGATTTCTAATTCTTTTTTTTTTTTTTATCCAAATTCTGTCAAAAGTAATTTCCATATTATTTTTAGGTTTCGTGTTCGATATTTAATATTCAATATTTTTATTAGTGAAATTCTTTCAAAACTCAAGAACACAAAGAATAGACTTTTGAATATTAAAGATAAAAAGTTTTAATCTTTCTTGTGGAGTAGAATTTGATCTCGAGTGGTTTTAATGTGTTTTGTATTGATCATTCGTCAATATAAAGAGTATAATTATAATCCACCAATTTTCCAACTAATGTACGTGCCAACTTATTTTTTCAATCAAGCGATTTCGTAGAATTCGTCTTCTTTTCGGACCAGTCCTTCCTAGACCCGTCCACAGCAAGAACCATCTCCAAGGGGCATGGTTTAACACTATTGTTTCTGTTGAAATTTTTGGAATATTTATGGGTGTGAATTGAAAAAGTTTTCCATTGGTGCGATAACTAGTTGCGACCCTAAAATTGTAAAAGATGCATACAAAGAGTCATGTTATTTAGAAAGGATGGGACATTTAGATAAGGTGCAATCTACACCATTAAATATGAAATAATGCGATCTAATGGTTGAAATTAATTTGTGTCAAAAGATATGATAATTCGAAGAAACATATGAAAATCTATAAATGAGATCCTCCTAATTCTATTTTCTTCACTCAAAATCAATTTTAAATAATTGATTTCTAATTCTTTTTTTTTATCCAAATTCTGTCAAAAGTAATTTCCATATTATTTTTAGGTTTCGTAAAGCTATAAATTATAAGTTATAAAATCATTCTAGAAGAGTGAGCGGTGGTTCGTTCGACTAAATTAATATTGTACTATATTAATTTTGGAAAAAGAGTTGTATATTGATAAACGGGCGTCCATTTGATCATGTTAACACTAGATCAGGGGGCAGAATTCGTGTTAAGGAGATTTACATTTGCATAAATCGCTTCATTTCATCTCTTTTGAATATCTACATTTAAGTAAATCACAATTTGTGCGTATATTCATACGTTCGATAAGTCAAAATTATATTCTATATTTTTCAAGTGTAAGTCCTGATTTTATTGTCTTTGTATAAACATATTTTTGGTTAGCAGAATATAAATTAATACACAAATTTTCTCTAACAATTTTGAGATGGATTTCCTTGTGCATTTTATGGTTTTATTTTCTGAATAAAATCTGAAATTTTATGCAATATGTTTACGTGCAATCCGTATATGTTAAATAGATACATAAATTTATTATCCTCCATTTTTGGATCATCTGCATGCTGCAGTTTAATGCATACTGACTTATTTACATGTCAGCCATCTCCATTTTGTCTTCTTCAATATTTATATGACCAATTTGACACAGAGTCTAATTAGTTGACAATCACGATAGATTGTGTTTGTTCGTGAAATAGCATGAATCCGTTTATGTGAAATGTTTTAAGAAATATGATTGTGTTTGACAACTGAGTTGAAATACTCTTGTATCATATTAGCATTTACCATCCATGGGTAAATCGAGTTCTACAATTTCTCCAATGTAAGGCTTTTAAACTTATCTTTTTTAGCAAAAAGTCTTGGTAATTGCGAACCCAAGTAGTTCGGTTCATGGTGACAGTTTCTTTTTTTGGTTATTGGTTAAGAAAAATTGAGATTATTTATCAAGTTTGCTACAGAGGAATGTTTGTTCTCTTCATAGCAATGAAGTTCGTATCGTAGTTTTTATTTTATTTTACTTTTTTTCAAATATCGATGGACAAGGTGTCTGACCATAGTCAGAAGTACTTGTAAGGAATATTTCCCTCAAGCCACCATAGATATTGATAGACATTACAAGGGGTTAATTACCCAAAAACCTATCATTTAAGTATACGTTTCAAATATCAAATCTTAAAACTTTTCTTTTCACAAATCAGGAGTTAATTCATCTTTTAAATATTAAGAATATTATTATAAATTAAAATTTAATCCACATATTCAACCCCACCCATTCACCCTTTCATTCAAAACCCAATTTCATTTCTAACCCTATTTTCTCTTTCTTCCCTCCCTATCTCTTCTCTCTCTCTATATCACCCTCTCCACCTAACCCCACCCCCTCTCTATATTCTAGCGCCGAGCTGTCCGTGAAGCCGATGATGGGGTACTAGCTACCACTGCCAAAGGTCGCTCCCATTAGAGCCGCACGATTCTCACGAATTGGCTCAAGCTAAATTCACATTCTCGATTGATTGGTTCACGATTGTCGGAAAGAACCTTTACCGATGATTTTAGAGGAGGTTACTGATTATATAGCCGCACTTGAAACGCATGTCCAAGCCAAGTGCGCTTTGACAGAGTTGCTTTCTGTTTCTAGCGTGGTTGCAACTTCTGGTGGTCCGATTAATCAGCCTGGCTCGAGCCGATTTTGGTGGTGGTAACTGTATTGAAGGTGGAGGAGGTGGGAATTTAGGTGTTGGGGTGGGGAGGAGACTGGTGGTGGTAGAGGTGAGTACATTTGTGGTGGTGGGAAAAAACTGGTGGTGAAGGTGGAGTTGGTTCAAAACTTGGTGGCTGAGATTTTGGTAGTTTTGGTAGTAGTGGTGCTGTGGCGACGACTGGGTAAGGTAGCACGACATCTGATTAGTGTCGGTGGTGGATCTGTGGGTGGTGTGAATCTGCTGTTGTGTGGATCTACATTTGGTGGTGGTGGTGGTGGTGGTGCGATAATATCGGTGGTGCGGTGATTGGTGTTTGTTGAAGGTGTTGGTGGAAGTGATGATTGTTGTTGTGGATTTAAGGTGAAGATAATATCTATGGTCATGGGTTTTAGTTGAAGGTGGTGGTGGTGCATAGGAGTTTTAGTTAAACATCAGCTGGGAATTCATTGTCATGAATTTGAGTTGAAGGAGGTAGTGGTGATGATGGTGGTGGTGGATTGTAATGGTGGTCTACCGTACGTACATATTTGTTTGTGGTGACCCTTTGTGACAATTATGTGTTTATTGTGACTTGTAATGATCAATTCTGTGTTAATTATGATCGATGGTGACTTGATCACATATCGTCACAACAAAAATTAACTCGATCACAAATAACCACATTGAAAATAAATTTGGTCACAATTAGTCACACTAAAGATAAATTTGATCACAATTAGTCACAGATAAAATTTTATTAGAGTCATTTACCATTGGACTCGTATATCTCTAGCAGTTGGGTTACAACAAAGTTTTGCTTTTGCTAACCCTTCCTCTAAGCATGTTCTAACTTCATTTAATTACCATGATACAATCTAAAACTTGAACTTATTACCAGCACTAACTTGATGATGTTTTACTGGCCCCAAATTGTTTATTATTCTTCTCTCTGTTGTGTTACACTTTAATTTTACTTTTATTGGTTCTATGCCATCAATAATTTTCTATTACAATGTGAGATTTCTTGTTTGAGTCTCATTTTTGAAAAAAAAAATAATAATAAAATGAAATAATAATAATAATAATAATAGATTTGTAATAGTGACTTTTTGAATGTGAGATTTAAAAGTAAAAAAAAATATATTTGAATACGTGTAAAATAATTTTATTGAAGAATGTGTGGTTAAGAATGAGTTTGGGAAAAATAAATTCTTGGAAAATAGGATTCAAACAAGAGCTGAGTTATTATTAGTGAGATTTTGAACTTAAAATATTTATTTACTCACGATCATGTACATATCTAAAAATTGTAATTTGTTTCTCTTATTATTAACATCCATTACTATCAACTTATCTCTGCATTTGAGAGAAATTAACTTGTGACGACAAAAAAAAAAAAATATATAACCGAGAAACATAAAAGTAAAATACTTGTCTTTAGCTTTTATATATCACTCTCTCGATAGCGAAAATTTATTTCTTTTATTCATTTAATTGACGGTTAAATCGAATTTATCCTTCAAAAATTCTGTATTCATTTAGTAAAACCGTGACGCATTTGGTGGTGGTAGAAATGGTACTCCTGTTTAGGTAAACAAGACTATAAGGACATGCATGTACCTCAAAGTAATGATTTCGGAATTGTGCTTAGTGTAAATAATAGGGGGCATCATGTGTCCATTATGGACACCATTATGGTGTCCCCTATGTACACCAAGAATAATCCATGATTTCGAGGGGTTGGATATCCTTATTTTGAAAGTTTAATTATTAAGTTAGTATTTGGCGTAGCTAAAAATTATACTTTTAATAAATTTTAATAGTAGCTGATGAAAAGTATGATTGAAAAATTGTGAATGTCATGATACGTATGATTAAAATTAATTATTAACTTTGATTAAATTTTTAACATATTTTTAGTCCACACCAAACATGTGTAACACGCGTCTGGGTGTGTGTGTATATTTGGACGTTGCTAATTGTATATTCTTGTTGACGGAAAGGACGACATTTAATTTTAGCTTTTTTTTTTTATTCCCACAAACTCCACATCAGCAAGAGAAATTTCATGTCATCCATTCTGTCAATCGGGATATACAAGTAGCCCTTGTTTGACAATCATTAAAATAAAACTTTTTTTCTCAAATTCTTTTTCTAACAATAAAATATTTTACACGTAAAATAAACGTGTGCTTAATTTGTAAGGTGGTCTACGTTTCTCAGCGTCAATATTACGTAATAAACAAACAGGCACGTTTATCAACCTGGATGATGAATGGATAATTAGCTCAGCATATTTGTATTTCTTCATTATTTGAAAATGACTTGACACGAGAAAATAGTAAAATGTGATACGTTCTTGACTAAATTCTACATTCAAAGTAAAGTCAATATTTGCGAATTTAGATTTAAATTTTTCATCCTCCTTTTTTTTTTTTTTTTTTTTTTTAACTGTTCTAGCAAGAACTTGAACAATTAGGCTTTTAGTAACAGAATATTTATCTAACTCGAAACGTTCAATTTCACAAAAAAAAAAAATTTATTTACCTCGAAAGATCTATCTCACGTAAATAATTCCTAAAATTTATTAAAAAGATAATATTACTAAATGTTTGTTTGGGAGAGACTATTTCAAGTGAAGATGAGTTTTTTTAAAGAACGAGCGATTAAAAGGTAAAATTAAGTTAGTGAATAAAAATGACTTGAGAAAAACAATTTTTAGGAAATTTCTCCCAAACATACCCTAATTGACTAGTACAATTTGGGCTTGGGTGAGAGGTGGGCTACTGGTTCATGCACGGTTGGTCTAACCGAGCATGATCTAAGAATCGGTAACCCGCTCAAAATTTGGGACGCCCAATTTAGAAACCTAGTTATGATAGATTGCTTATGCCACCAATATTTCTTTGAATGGACATTACAAATAAAAAAGGTAATCTTATCTATTTACGCTGGTGATCATCACCAGTCGTAATAATTAAGTATTACTTAATTATCAGTTAAGTTTCTGTTTATTTTAATTTATAATGTGTGATTGAAAAATTAATAAAAGTAGTGATTTCAATAAAATGTGTGATTGAAAATGAGATTCTGAAAATAGAGGTCTAATGTAAGCTAAGAGTAGTGATATATGTGCAAATTTACGATGGCTAGTAAGACGCACGTACAATGCACATGCCATAGTATAATTAGCTATATGATAGCGTAA
>CAIGRN010186200.1:0-25924 GCA_903798345.1 Fraxinus anomala | reverse complement strand
GTAATAATTCAATGCAATCTTTTAGACATATTTTAAATACTATAATTCGTCTAGAACGTAAAGGAGATCTTCCAAGACCTAGAAAGTAGAAATTCATAGATTCAACATATTTTGGAGATAAAGAACGAGGCGTCATCATCAACCAAGGCAAATTATACAAGTTTATTAAATGATCCTTAATCTAAAGTCAAGATTCAAGCCAAGAAATTGGATCCACTATTTCTCGATTCGGGTGATATCTATTCATTATTTCTTGCATAGTTTAGTGATTATGATGGTTGGCTAGGTTTTTCAATTGTATTGGATGAATGTTTGAACCTATTTTCATTTATTTCAATTCAAGACTTTAATTTAGGAATTTCATGTTATTGTTTGATTGATTTCACATACCCATTGCACTATTTATTGATTAATCACAAATTAAATAGTTAGTTACTTATTGTAGTATAAGAATACTCACAATATGTTTAGAACGCAGTAAAATCAATGTGTTGTTGGAATTAGGAATAATCTCTCACACATGCAATCTTATGATAATCTAAATTAAATGCATGACTTTCATATGAATTCGGACAAGGAATATGATCGTCACGTGTTAGTTATAGGTTGATGTATCTTGGAAAAGAGCGCTTAACATATTAGATTTATTGGTTGTAAAAAATGTATGAATTGAATAGAATGATTATTGAGAATTACAATAGATGGAAATATGGATATACATGAATCCAATACAAGCATTCACATTAGATTTAATAACTTTTTCGCACTTTCTTAAAGTAGAATTAGAATAAATAACAAACAAATCACAACTCTTTTAATGTCACCACACTTCGAATTTAATAGTAGCTATTGAACTACAAATTAGACATTATTCCTCGTGAGAACGATACTTTTAACTCACAAATCTTATTACTGTACAACGATCACGTACGCTTGCGGGTTTCACGCGAATAAGTTTTTAGCGTCGTTGCCGAGGAATAACGGATTTAATTTTAGTTTAGTAGTTTATATTAAGTTCAATTTTTTTTTTCTTTTAGGCTATTCATTTTACTACATAATTCCTTTCTATTTCACTTCTCTCAGGTTTTCACCAGTTTATACAAAATTCTAACGAGATCGAGATCGTTCCTATAGATCTCGAAATCAAAAGAACCTTTAAACAACGCAAAAGAGAAACAAAGAAGAGCTAGGGTCAGGGGAATCAAAATCAAGTTCAAGATGCATTACACGAAGCAGCACTTCCAGTTCAGTAGCCACCTCTTGCAGCCAGTATCAGTGGGGGATTGTGTTAATCCAATGCCAACTCCAGTTCAACCTCCAACCATCTATCAGCCCTTCGGACAAGCTAACTTCCATATTCGACTAGATGTCATGAACCTCTTCCAAAATCATCATGACATCATGTTTTGCGGGAAGGCCACGAAGAATCCTCATGAACACATACAGGCCTTTACCATGCTATGCGAAGTGATCAACCACGAGGAAATGTCACAAGATGCATTTCAAACATGCCTATTCCCTCACACTCTAAAGGAGGTCACAAACGTATGGATGTTTTCTCAACCACTTGGGAGCATACAATTATGGAACGACATGGCTCAGAAATTCACCATGAAGTTCTTCCAGCCAACTTGAGTTCATCAAATCCGGAATGAAATACATACATTTAAACAGAAGGACCACGAGAACCACCCAGAAGCATGGGAATGGTATAAGAGTTTGTACCATAAGTGTTCCAATCTAGACATTACTAAGCAAACTCAAGCGTACCTCTTCCACTACAGTATACATCAGGAGTTCAAAAATATAGTAGATACTTCAGTGGGAGGATCGTTAATGACTATGGACGTGGACGATGCTTATGAGCTGTATGAGATAATAGCGAAAAATCAATCGATGTGGCCGAGCGATAGGAAAGTCCAGAGGAAAATAGTTGGTATACATAATGTGGACGCAATGACAGCGTTGGCAGCACAGATGGAGGCAATAACGAGAAAGCTTGACACTCTGGCCCATTCCATGAATATGGTACAAACTCCAGTTTCGGTGTGCGCAGGTTGTGGGACAGATCGCATCACTGCAAGCTGCCCTTTAGTTTTTACTCACATAGATCAGCCAACAGAGGTCAGGTATGCACAAAACTTCTAGAGGTAGCAGAACTACCCCAACAATTACCATCCAGGCTGGAACAAGGAGCCAGCTCCTCATGAGCTAATAATCAAAGGCAAAATTATCATAATAGACCATCACGATTCCAACAGCAACAGCAACATCAGCAAGAGCGAAGACCATCGTTGGAAGATTTGCTATCTCAGTACATCACAAAGACTAAAACCAATTTCCAAAATCAACAGGCTTCTATCAAGAATTTAGAACAGTATGTGGGACAAATAGCAATTGCAATAGCCAACTGACCACATGGTACCTTGCCTAGAGATACTGAAAAATTCATGAGAGCGAGTACTAGCAGTTGAGGCGGTGAGTTCTGAATCTAAAGAGTCACCATCATTCATTCTCGCCACTCAGGTTTAGGCCATCACCACTAGAAGTGGGATGCAGCTATCGAAAATTACTGCAAGAAAGAACGAGACTGAGGGTATTCAAGTATCTACAAAAGGCAAGGAACAAGTGGAGTATTCTAAAAAATCAACAAAGAATGATCAAAAAATGCCTTCGGACAGTCCACACGTTGAGATAATAGTTCATATCAAAGCACTTGCATAACCAGTCTCATTTCCTCAAAAGTTGAAAAATACCAAGCAGGAGAAGCATTTCATAAAGTTCCTGGAGGTCCTCAAAAAGTTGCATGTCAATGTCCCTTTCATTGATGTGATCCTTCAAATTCCAAACTACTCCAAGTTCTTGAATGAGTTGTTGACTAAGAAGAAAAAGCTGTCCAATCATGAAATAATAACTTTATCTAAAGAATGCAGCGCGATCATTCAGCGCAAGATCCTCCCAAACTTAAAGATCCAGGGAGTTTCACTATACCCCGCTCCATAGGAAATTTACATTATATAAATTGTTTCACTGATTCAAAAGCGAGTATTAATTTAATTCTCTTGGCTCTTTACAGGAAATTCGAATTAGGAGATCCTAAGGCGATATCTATTATCCTTCAGCTAGTAGACCGATCACTGAAGCATCCCTACGGAATAGTCGAAGACAAGATTATCAAGGCGGGGGACTTCATTTTTCCAGTTGACTTCATCATTCTAGACATAGAAGAGGCAAATCAGATGCAATAATCCTGTGAAGGCCATTCTTGCCTACAAGCCGAGCATTGCTGGATTTTGATACTAATGAGATTGTACTACGGGTGGAAGATAAGCAGCAGAGCTTCACTATAGAAAATCCACTCAAACAGCCCTCCTACTTTGAGGATTGCTAAAGAGTGGACCATAGGGAGAGCTACAAGGGCAAACCAGATGAAAGTTAAATTATTGGTAGGGACAACAATGGAAACTTGATTATGTGGAGGATGAAAATGTGAAAAGTGCAATCAAAGTGTAGGGGTGAAAATTCTCTTTTCAAGCCACCATAAAGAGTCTAGAAACAACAAGAGTCAAGCTAAGGACTTTAAACAAGTGGTTATTAGGAGACAACCCAACACTTCTATCCCTATTATTTATTATGCTTTCTAGACTTAGAATTATTTAGATCAATTTTTATTTAATTATTAGGGACTCATCATCCATTTCTTGTTTCCCCTTAGGTCCTCGAGATTTAGTTGGTTTATTAGATATTTGAGTTAAGTAATAATTGTTCCAGATATTTGATCTTGAATATTTTATCGAAACATATTGTGCATGACCATTATGTTACGGAACACTTAAACCAACATTAACCAATGAGACAAAGGAGCAATAGGACAAGCTAGCCATTGGATTTCACGTCATATCAGGGAAATATTTTCTTCATTTTCTTCCCCACCATTTTATATGCGAACTTAGGATTTAAAATGTTGAGGACAATATTTAGTTTAAGTTTGGGGGTGAAAAATATGAATTTTCTTCTATTTTTTGTGCTTTTATTGCTTTAAGATATATCGAGAATACAAAAAAAAATTTGAAAATTTGGCATAACTAGCAATGAGGAATATATTGAATTATGAGTGGTGAATATGTTGCATGCTTAGTTAATTTTAGTTTTTTCATGTGAAGTTTGATATATATATTGAGCACATGAATTAAATTAAGCAATACATTGACCATTGAGGATTGAAATAGATGGAAACTGGGGGATACATGAATCCAATACAAACATTCACATTAGATTTAATCACTTTGTCTCACTTTATTAGAGTAGAATTATAATAAATAACAAACAAATCACAACTCTTTTGATACCACCACACTTTGAATTTAATAGTAGCTATTGAATTACAAATTAGACTTTATTCATCGTAGAAACGATATTCTTAATTCACAAATCTTATTATTTGTATAATGATCTCGTACGCTTGCTGGTTTCACAAGAACAAAAGACAGCCATACAGCATGAGTTGATAAATGGAACACCATCAAACTCTTTCACAATAACAAAAGTAAGAGTATAGTAACGTGACTTCCAGGCACCACAAGGTAGTATTTTGTCAAGTCCGCATGAAGACTCCTAATGAAAAGAGCAGCCTTGGTAACACAGTATCAGAGGTATGGTTCTAAAAGTGCCCATGTTTGCTTTCGATCATTGGGTTGCTGTATAGCGAAGAAGAGGACATGGGGAGTTGTACATGGTAAAGTGTGTACTATGTCAACACAACAGGGTTACAAAAATACAGGCCATAATTTTTCAAATGCATTTATTCAGGGTAAATGTGGTGAACCATATACTCCAGCATATGTATGAAGATAGTTGGGAATGGGATTGATTTGGATGTTAAATACATTTCATGGTATAATTTCTGCACTAGGCTATGCATGTTGGCTTCCCAACAGTTGTCTATTTTACGTGGAAGGAAAAGGGTAGTAGAAGGCATTTCCAAGGAAGCAGAGAAGTAGAGATTTGTTCTTGATATATCCAATAGCAGAACAATGATTGCCACAAGTTGCAGGGCAATACTCAATACAAAGAAAACTGGGGAATTAAGCATAGCACAGAGGTTGAAAACGAAAAATCTTCTGCAGAAAACTGAATCTGTAATAAGGTCATATTTGTAGGAGATTGTTAAGTAACATGATAAGAATAATTCCTCCTATTAATTAGTGTAGTATCATGGACGTTGCAATTTTGGCTAAAGCTGTCTTTTACGTCTTCATCAGCAATCATCAATATTCTTTCAATAGAACTGTCAAAGTACTTTACTATTTCGAGTTTTGATCATACAAGTCCCCCACTAAAGTACTCTTCTATAAATCTGCCATCAATCCTCCCAAATCACTTTCTAAATAATCACACTAAGAATGAAATTTCACAGTACCAGTCTAAATTGTACATTTACAGTGTCTAGATAACGCAGCCTATCAACCACTATTACCCAAGTTTTTTACTTTATTTAAATTTTCATAAAAGAAATCAATTCAGGAACTGATCCAACCAATTCATTTCATTTCACATTTATTTATCCAATCCTACATTTGCATATTAGTCAATTTCTCACTTCGAATAGGAAAAAAAAAAATAACATTTATTTCTCCTAAATCAAAAGAACGAAACTGACCTCTGAGGAGTATCGACCTCCTCAATGGCATCACCGTTCTTCAATTCATTCAACAATTCTCTCATGGTGAACGTCCGATTCCCTTCCTCTTGTTTCAGCTTCGGTTCACTCCCCGCATCATCCGTTTTTACCTCCCTCTCCTCGGATTCACTCGTTACACTTGGCTGGATTGAAATTTCTTCAGGTCCAGAATTTGATGCCTCCGCATGGACTGATTGTACTTTGTGGGATTTGATTACTTCTTCGGATTTGGAACCTTCTTCTGCATCGGGTGTTTGTACGTCAGTATCATGGATTCCGGTGTCGTTTGAATCGGGATCTGGATCGGTGGCTGGTGGTGCTGGTTCGGGTTCGGGTTCGGATTTAGGTTTGGGAGCTCCGTTTTCTAATTGTTCAGCATTTGAAGACATTATTTTAAGCAGTAGATTAAAGGATTTGGATGCACAACAAGGGGTGCAAATTTGTAAGGGGTATTTCTGTTGAAGCAGAAACTCAGAATGGGGGAAAACAGTGTTTTTTTTACTCAGATTTTAACGAATTTACGTAAAAATTCTTTAGGAACATTTGCACTTTGGGTCCTCAACTTTTGTGAAATGTAAATATATTCAATTTTTTTTTTAACATAATCCATCTCTAAATTTTTAATTAATAGCAAAACTTGTCCTTCCCTTCATTTTGATCATTATGAATTTGTCCTTCTTTTCAAGTAAATAAAAATAAAGAAGAAGTAAAACAACATCAAAAATAAGGAAAAATTACAAATAAAGTCCCATAATTTTTAAAATGTACAAATAAATCTCACTTAATATAATTTAATACATATTAACACAAAGAAATTAGAAAAAAATCTTCTCCGACCAACCTCATCCCATCAATACCCATCCTAATCCACCACAACTCGAGCCAAACACCACTTCCAGATAGGATGATTCTTATTAATCAAATATTTCAATTTTCCATAAAAAAAAATGTGAAAACGCAAAGTATCACTGTAAGTGAAACGGATAAGCAAAATAATAAAAAAAAAAGTAAAAACCTTAACGCCACGAAATGCTTGAGTTACAATGTCCATATTTGTCGAACATAACTTAATTGATGTTTTGGTAATTACATAAAATGTATCATTTTCTTGTTTTTATTGTCATGATTAATTTAATTAAATCATTAGCATTATAAAAGGAGGGAAAAAAGTCAATCCATTTTGTACTACATCATGATCGTGTTTGGTCACGGTGAGGTTGGATTAGATGGGCTGGGTGGGTGTTGACGGTGGATTGGTGAGCTTGGTTGGACAAGATGAAATGTTTTTAATTTTTTTTATGTGGTGATATATTTAATTGAGATTTTTTTTAAAAAAAAAGTTAAATTTTCCTTTTTTTGTTATTTTATTGCTTTTTTATATTTTTTTATTTAAATAGAATAAGAAATTTGTCATTTAATGGCCAAAACCGAGGGAATGATGAGTTTTACTACATAATCGAAAGGTTAGTAATAGATTGTGCTAAAAAATATTGATGATATATTCGTTACACTTCAAAAAAATTGGGATGAAAATTACAAATTTCCTTTGATTTTGTTAGTATGTTGCGCCAGGAGGGAAGCGATTTTTTTTTTTCTTGTTTTTTACTTTTCAATTTGTATCGATTTCAGCCCCTTTCAATTTTTATCTCCCTTTCCTTCCCCAATGTTTCATTAATACACTCAAATGGTCCCTTTAGTGATTTCCATAAAATAAAAAAAAAATTGCTATTAATGACATGACAATTCTACCCTCTAACTTAAATAAATTGAAAAGGCCAAAAAAGAAAGAAAAAATAACAATAATAAATAGATAAATTACAGAAGACGAATTGGTGGAATGTGAAACAAGAATTGGTGACAGGAATGACAGGATTGAAATCCATGGAACTGGGGCAACCCAAATTCAAAAAAAATTGATTAGAAATCAATTCATTAGAATCCAAGCAGCCATGGGAATGTATGGTTGGATTTTGGAGGATAGTTTGACCATTGCTGAATGAGAGTATGAGCTTAATCCATCATTCGTTGTGTCTATTTTTATTGATTTGGCCGTCGGCGGGGTAAAGTGGAGTGGTGGAGGTTAAGCGGCAGATAGTGGAATTTTTGGTGAGGTAAGGGTGGAATGTTTGGAGAGAAGGTTAGAACTTAAGAAAAATTGAATGAATTGTGCTACAAGTACATATGGGACACCATAATGAACACATGGTACTCCCTATTGGAACTCGTGCCGCCTCCTATAGGGGGACACCATGTGTCCATTATGAACATCATTATGGTGTCTCTTATGTACCCCAAAAATAATCCAAATTGAATTGTTCATTTGAATATTTTAAACTTTGATGATAAAATCTTAAATTTTTATCTTAAAAGATTAATATAGTTAAGAATAGCCCAGACTCATATTTAAGGGATATAAATTTACAGAGAGCATAATAATTTGTCATGTTTGAGGTGTCACACTATCTGAGAGAACTGATTGTCCAATTTGTTGTCCACTCAATAATTAATATATCCAACTTTTCTCTCAGTGTCATTTGTGCTGAAAAATAAATGTAAAATGATGTGTCAATGAATCATTATGGACGATAAATTAGACAATCAAATTTGGATAGTAGATCTCAACTCGTGTTACGAGCGCAAGCACAAAGTAATTAGAAAAAATACATTTACTGATGAGTAATTTAGCAGGTTGCAACTTCATTCAAAAGTCTTGAGCACTGTCAAATACAACACAAGTCCCATAAATTAATTACTAAATTCAGAACTCGCCTATCAAGTCTTTTGGTTCAGAATAGTGTGAGGTAAACTCAGGATACCCTCGGTTTTGACCGGGTCCTAATCGTTGTGTCAACAGAGGAACGAGTGAAAGGCAAAAATAAAAAGAAAGATCAAAAGAAGCTAAGAAAGAAGACATCAGCCGAACAAATTTGGTTGAGACATTTTCTCTCCTAAATCTTATCATGGAGGGTCACGACCAAATCATGGGCATCGTCTAACAGTTTCCACACGTCAAGATGTCCAGACATGCTATTGCACTCCCGCATGATTTCATCCATGCTGCTATGTTTTTCAATGATCAGTTTCCTCTTCTGCAATACAGAAGCTGCTATTGCATACAGTAATAGATCGTCTGTCGGTGGTGCTCTAAGCATCATCCTTCCCCAAGCAGATTTTCCAATTCCAGCCCGAATTGCTGCTTGATCTGCCCACATAACCTCCCAGAGGCAAAGGGTCTGCTCGAAGGTTAATTCCCGTCTGAACAGAACAACAACCATTCTGTACACGAAGAAACAATCCTCTGCCTGAAGCTTCTCCAAGTGTTTGTAGAGATGTGAATCCTTCCTGGCAATAACCAGTCTCAGAATCATATAATGCATAAGCTTCAAGAATGGCAACAAGACGAGCTGCATGATATATCATGCATGGCTCCAGATGATTATAATCCTTCAATCCGACGCTCTCAGCTAATCGTTGTGCCTTCACCTCCGACACTGAAGCTTCAGATGGTGAGTAAACAATCCATTCAGAATTAGCACGCACTGCATCAACACGTATGATTCGCTGCCACGCAGCAAAATCTTCGGCAGTATAAGACGTGGATCTAATTTCTGTCTTGTAAGAAGTGGACTCATTAATTTCAATATCTTCCAATTCTATTGAACCAAGGAGAGGTTTCATATCGTCAGATTCTTCCGAGGAGGAATCGGAATCAGAATCAGTTTCTTCTTCAAAAATATTTTCATCAATAATTCCACTCTCATCTTTTTCATCCACTAATGTACTGGATGTTTTAAGGTGTAGAATATGTCCAGACGTTGTGGAAATCTCCCCTGCAAGGCTCACTCCCTCCACCGAAAGAGAAGCTCTGGCACTAGCAACTTCTTCCAAAACAGGAGAATCTGAACCGCGATTAAATTCACTAGACTCGTTACATTTATTTCCAGAAATCTCCGACTTGGAACTTCTATCACCGCATTTTAAATTTTGTCGACACTGTCTCCGCAAGTCCAAGTATTCTTTTCTGTGACAATGGTACATGAAAGTAAGGGTGATCACTTGAACTACAAACGAAAAAAATAAAATGACACAGAATTGCCACAAATGGAACAAAAATGGCGTGGTGGAAAGAGAAAATATGCCATTGTGAAGGTAAATTTACCTTTTTTGAGCTCCAATAGAATCTCTCTCTTTTTGTGAACTTTTCACATCATAGCTGCAAGGATAAAAGATGCAGTCAAGAAAAGAGTATTTCAATTCAAAAAAATATTCGATACACAATGAAAAAACCAGTCACAACAGAAAATCACAAAAGCATGCCATTAGTACAATCTTGCCATGCAAAATAAAGAGATTTCGGACAGGGAATTCCTAATAACTGAATTTCAATTAATCAGAAACAACTTATTCATCACTGAAAGACGTAGGTTCAACCCTGTCTTTAGACCATAAATTCTGAAACCACGTAATCCAAACTGGAACTAAAATAATGTGCCAATGATTTCATTTTGCAAATGCTGTGTAACCTTCACATCTCTTTGGTGCCACCCCATGCTCGAAAATATAAACCCATTATGGCAGGAAATTTTGCCTATTAATTGGTATGGGCAGAAAAGAATAATCCACCAACATAAAAATCCCTAGTTTTCTTTTACCAATCGAAAAGAGAAAAAATCAATGCATTTCAATTGGATAACTAGACAGGAAAAATAGACCCCCAAAACATTTCAAAAGGATATATGTATACGTTCATTAATAAGTTGCATTATTAGCTTCTTTTAGAACTTAGTGGATATGTAAAAACAGCATAATGCTTAACAATGAGAACCAAGCTGTGTGGCAAGTGACACTAACTTCACATCCATGGACTAATCAATAAATATCTAGGCTTTATTTAATTTCTGCTGTAAGACAGTAATTTATCGAAGTATTATTACGGTGCAATAGTCGCAACGTTAAAGTCAGGTCCACTGTTAAGTACTTCATATTATAGAATACCTAAAAGTAAAGGACAAAAAAGATCAGGAGATTAGAAAATATAGAAGTAAAAACAAAATTCTAAGCCACATATATGCTAATAAGGACATGAAGAGTCCACTAAGCTTGCAAGGGCAATTCCAGCAATCTGACTAAACTATTTGAAAGAATGAGTAAATATATAAATAATGATAATATTACTGAACCAAGTATTCAAATTTATAAACATGAAAAAAAATGCTTACAATCCAAGAAGGAACGGCCAAACCTCTGCCCGTATACTTGGTTCAACACCCTGCATTAATTAGCAGATAATTTGAGCTAAACTGCAGACAGACAAACTTGAAGATAACTAATTTTACGTATCAAGCAAAAGCGTGAATTGAAAAATACATAGACAAACAAAATGTGTGTATATAAACATAAAAAGATTAACATACTCCACTTCGAACTTTCTTCAGTAACTTGATTCCCCCATCAGAGAGTTTCCCATCTGCATCAAATAAACTCTTCCATTGTTTGGCAAGAAGGGCGTGTTTTCTTCTCCTCCTAGACCATGGCGATTTAAGGCTCCCCCTGAAAAGAATGGGCACAAAAGATAAAACTTTTCCACCCAAAACTACAACATTTAAAAATAGATAGCAGAAGCCTAAAACTGGAGAACCTACAGAATCACGATATCGATCGAATAAGTTTCACCATACTCAATATGCATTTGATTCTAGCCCTAATAAATTAACCAAAATACCTAAGTCAACTAAAAAGAAATGAAAAGCTCGAATGCAACCAGACTTCGCTGCCTCAATAGATTTCATTACTCTACACTTCAACAAAATTTAGCTTGAACAATAGAACAGGAATATCTCAAACATCTTAAAATATATTTTGCAAAATCACATTTTTTTCTCATATTTTGAATCGAAATCAGAGTTTCCCATCAAAATTTTAGGAAATAACAAAATAAATTAAATTTCTACACTCTGAATCTTCTAGAAGCACTCAATTATCACACTGTCCAGAAGGAGATGAAAAAGTATGCAAAAACCTAAAACTCACAGTGATGTATGCTACAAACCAAAGAAGAGAAAGCAGAAGAATTTTCTAAAATCGATTATTTTCCTGTACGTATTTGATAATATTTAAGAATCACGATCCGAGCAGCAATAAATAAAGCCACCGAAACAATAAATCTTTTCTTATATAGAAAGGATCACAAATCGAAAGATTAACTGGGAAGTAAATATAGTGAATAAGAACTCACCGATCAGAGGAAAGTGGTGAGGATGAGGACGAGGATGAAGCCGATGAAGAAGCGATAATTAATAGAACCGATCTCAAATGAATCCACGACGACGGTTGCGACGATGAATTATTATTTGAAGGCGACGAATCTGACGAAGTCTGGCTCCGCCTGAGTGCCCTCATCAGCGGTTTCTGTTGTACCAACATCTATATCTGTCTATTTATTCTCTATAACAAAATATATAAACCTCGCGTAAATCTATATATCTCTATGAAAAATCCACTGCTGAATGGAAACTTCAATTGACGAAGTTTGATGATGGTAAATTTCTTTTTATTTTATTTTTTCTGATTTTCTATCTTTGGTGTTTTTACCTACGGGAGTAGACGATTAGCGGTCAAGGCTAGACTGGCCATGGCCTTCACGGCGATGACATTCCGACATTGAAGGTGTTCACCAAGATTTCACTTCCGCTGCCATTTCCAGATCCTCCGCCGCCGGCCTCCCCAACGAAGATGCTTCAACTCCTTCTCCGACAATCATCACCACCGGAGAAGGCGTAGAACAATGACGTCAGCAGGCTACGGTCACCGGTGAGTGCGAAATTACTGTTATGCCCTGACTCTCTTCGTCACTCCCAAGTTTCTACATACCACCAAACTTCCCCCTCCTCTATACTTTTACTTTCTTTTTTGCTTTTTAAAGGTTGTGTTAAAAAAAAAAAAAAAATTGAAAACTTTCACTCAAGACCCCAAACATTTATGCTAGGAGCATTTGGATCCCTTTCTTATTTTTTTGACGATCACATCGCTAGACTTTCACAATGGGTGTCAAGGCAAGTGTCAAAGTATTATTGTTTCAAATGGTTGAAGCAGGGTAATAGAAAAATATTCAGGAATTTGTGGACTTGGCGGTAAAAAAAGTAAGAAAATAAAAAAGCACGTCGTTTATTTCTTTATCTTTGGAAAAAGGGGAAAACGACAATTGAAATAACCCCTAATATAGTGTTCATGGGTGTGGCAAGTGGATATTGGTAATAATCATTAAGATAGATTCCACTCTTAAAACTAACTTATAAGAGTCTGTCCTTAAAATTATATTTTAAGTGTCTCTTCAAATTAATATGTAAAATAGAGAGTGATTTTGACTCCCAATTTGAAAAGTCAGATGCATACTTTATAATTAAATACATTCAAAAAATATTCCAATTTTCAATGATCCATATATTGACTCAAATAAATAGTACATAGAAAGAAAATAGAAAGAAATAATATATTGTTTTGGAGGGAAGCTGATGAAAATAAAAGATGTTGAAAAATAATACATTCATATTGGGAGTAATCAAATTAAACCCCGTGTTTGGTAGAGATTAAAATCAGATTTTTAACAAATTTTAATAAAAGTTGATAAAATGTGGGGTTGAAAAGTTGTGAATCATATAAAATGTATTGTTAGAATTAATGGTAGATTTTGATTTAAATTTTAATCAAAAATTTTAATGATACTAAACAAGGACTTAGTATTAAATATAAAGACGTTGTTGGAGTATTTATAAAATTTTACTCACTACATTTATAGATATTTTTTAAATTGCAAAATATGCTCTTTGGAAATGGATAATTTCTTGAAGATGCTAAAAAAGGAAGCTATCCAAATCGATTATGGAGCTACAATTTCAAGAATGAAAGTATCTAAAAAATAGTGTTTGCTCTAATTCTAATTATAAGACTTTTTAAATTTTCAAGTAGAATCCACCTTTAAAATCGAATTTAAATGAGAAAGTACACAGAGTGCATATGAACTCACAAATCACAATACATGTATTACATGAGCAATGTGGGATGCAATTAGAGCCATTGCAATATCTGACTCCAAAAGAGACAATATCCATCAATTTGTAAACATTAAAAAAAAAAAAATATATATATATATAAGAACGGGGATCTGAGTGCTTTAGTGTGAATGTTTGGGGGACCCTGGGTACAAATTTACCTATGTAATTACATAACTGCCCATGATGCTATTTTAAAATTTTAATTGTGTGAAATCTGCGATGTATTAATCCGATCGTGACTCAGATACCGGAAGTGCGGAAGGCCTGTGAAATTTAGGAAAATAAAGTAAATGACAATTATGATACTAATAAATAATATACTAATTTTCTGGTTTCATTTACACACTTTATAATTCAGGTGACAAATTGTTGATTATTCCTAATATATATTTATTAACTCATGTAAAAATTTATAAATTGAATTAGTGATTGATTTAATTGAGAAGGTTATAAAAAGTAATTTTAAAATTAAATTAAATTTCGATTCTTTAACTAAAACTAAAAACGTGCTATAACTGTTAGATTTTTGATTCTAATATTCAAATAAGTTAATTTTATCTAGAATCGAATTAGTATTTAGTAGACAGATTCATAGTATAATCCAAGTGAACGAGCCACCTTATTTGATTGGAATGGTGTTCTTTGATGGATTTGAATTACCTAGTTTGGCATGTTTTATTGGGTGGCAATCAAATGAAAAAAATGTACTTTGATTTAGATTGTGATAGTCGAAAAAATCCATGGTTAGTTATGAAGTAAATTATTTTCACATAAAACGAGGACTTCTAATGCAATGGAAGAGATCACCCTTTCATTCGTCGTTTCTAATTTGAATAAGACGAGCGAATACATTATTCCTTGAAAGGATGATGAGGTATAGAGTTAATATTTTATTTAGTTTTGTTAATTACCTTAAATTCTTCAAACAAAATAATTATGCTTTTAGCCCATTGTATATGTCATAGACAGAGAATAAGAGAGCCAACAACTCCTCGCATGAATTCTGTCGTTTTTAATTATATATTCTACGTTATATAAATTTGATTTGATGTTACGAAAAAAATAGTGTCATATTTTGTCTCAATCTTTCCGTTGAGTCCACAAGCAAACAGAATTTGACTCGAGTTTAAACAATTTGGATAAATTAGGTAGTGATTAGTATTTCTTAACTTAATAAGTTCATATTAAATTTCAGTAGTTTGCGTGTGTGTAATGATTGCTTGTTTCATTTTATCTTGGATGCATTTTGAATCGAGTCAAGATGGAATTTGAAGAAATTGTGTTAATTAATTCGGAAAAGTTTTGAGAAGAGAAAGTAAATGGTTTCAACTAAAAGGTAATTTAGGACGTCACCATCTTCAATAGTATTAATATGTACAACCGCAAATGCAAACTTCTTCGAGTTAGAAAAGATTAAAGGGCTCATTTTACATGACTTTTACTTTTACTTCCCGCTTAAAAACTTCTTGAAGAAGTTGTTTTAGTTTTTATTTGAAAATTAATTTTTAAAAGAACTTTCTATTCCGAAAATTATTTTAGAATAAATCATATTGGATCAATTTCTTCAAAAAGTATTTTTAACTAAAAAAATACTTTCACAAAATTAGCTTAACAGTTTCAAAAGTAGCTTGAATTTCAAAAAAAAAAAAAATTACTTCTCAAAAGTCATGTCAAATGAATCGTAAAATAGTAGAGCTCGCCCCTAATTGTGCTATCGTGCATGGAAGAAATGGATGGTTTAATCTTATAAAGTAATAGGCGATCATGTTAGGGGGACATAAGGGCATGCTACAATAATTACCCGATTGTGGTGCACCAAATTACTCCATCACCCCCATTTATTTTACACCAACTTATAAGCAAGTTTTGGTTCACAAGACAAGAAAACATAAAAGAAAAGAAAAGAAAAGAAAAGGGAATATGTATATATAAAAGTCAAAGCACAAGTTGGGTAATTTAGATTTTAAAGAGCACATGGGAGCACTGCAAGTGCATGAAGAAAAGGGCAAAAGCAGAAACATGGCCTCTCTTTTTGGCAGACAATGTGCCCTTTGGCTTTGTCCTCCACGCCAACTTTAACACCAGACACATTAATTATAAGGTTTTGGTCATGGCCACTTGTTTATTTAATGTTAAATTTTACTACATATTTTCTTTTTAAACTTTTGATGCATTGCCTTTATCTAGCAAGTTATCAATAGGAAAAAAATTGCATGCAAAGCCAAGTGAATGGACAGGTGAAATGGAAATGATTTGCTTATGCATGCTTGAGTGTGTTGGACGGTAGAATTATAACAATAACTATTTGATGAGATGTTTACATACTGTGAAGAATAGTTGAGTGGTCATTTTTGAATAAGTCATTTGTCTTGATCTCGAAAATATAAAAATAAAAACTGACAGTTTGAGTGACCGACATTGGACGACTATAACTTTTGCTCTGGTTGATGGTTTTGTTTTTTGGCAATGACATATTAAAGTACTCTACTAGGACTTCACAATGGCACCAAAATCTGGAAGTGCTAACTCGATCGATCCTCTGAAATTAACGACAAACAAAAAGGCGGAAAAACATTGCAAATGATTCCATGATGAATAAAGCTAGTTGTACAATTTTTGTTCACAATTTAGTTGACAACTAGTGTGTTAGAAAGATTATTGCCATTGATTTTAGGATCATGTTATAATTCATAGGGATTGACATAACGGTCACATGACCGACCTCTATTGATGGGGTGCCTGTACGTGGCCGGCCCCTATTGATGGGGTGACTAGCCGGCCACGTGGCCGTTATGTCAAAATACGTGGATAATGCTATACATACACATAGCATTATCCTTGATTTTAAAAATAAATTTTCAAATGAATGAATATGATGTTTGCCAACTCACATATTGTAAATCAAATTGTAAAAGAAGATGTTCAAGTAAGATGATTCTTCAATAATTGTGTGGAATCACTACCTAAAGTGACAGGTTTGCATCACACAATTATTTTAGTAGGAAACACAATATTAGTCCCATTTTCACTCTTGTTAAAACAAAACTATTTATTTATTATCCTTATTTTCAAATACACATTTAACAATAAAACATTTTATACGTAAATTCAAAATTTATTTTTACTTTTTAACTACACGTTCTCCGAAAAATC
The DNA here is from genome assembly GCA_903798345.1 of Fraxinus anomala. NCBI lineage: Eukaryota > Viridiplantae > Streptophyta > Magnoliopsida > Lamiales > Oleaceae > Fraxinus > Fraxinus anomala. The sequence goes on along the minus strand of CAIGRN010186200.1, from coordinate 9,040 downwards.
ACTATTCAAAATATTATTTTTCTCCAATTTCTCTTTATAATGACCATCAAACAGGGGCTAAATACGATTTTAGCTTTCCGTCAAAGCTAAATAATATATTCGATATTTTATTTAATTAATAAACCTAATATCGTCAATTAAAAACTTTAATTAAATACATATTTTAACTTTCTGTTTAAGGTAAATGTAAAGTTTTTAAGACACGCACTTCTTCTATTGCCGGAAAAATGATTCCCATTGTGTTCTCTAATATGAGAAATATATATTTTTTTTCTCTAATTTCCAATGCAATGATAAAAACTTAGACCATCTCCAATGCTATATCAAAATTTAAGTTAAAATTTCGCAACGTTTTACACCAAATTTTGTATTAGACTAAAAATAATCTCCAACTCATTACACCAAATGAATAACGTTTAATCATTTTCTTTATTTTTTGATTCTTAACAATTTATTTATTTGAAAATTTATTTATTTATTTATTACAACTACATAAATTACTAAATAAATAATTATGTTAAATTAACAAAAATATTGAATTATTATTGACTACTAAATTATTCACTTGTTTTATATATTACTTTAAATTGACGAAAATAATTGATTATATTATTAAAGTTTATTGTAAATAATTACAATAAATTAACGAAAATAATTACTAAATTTTTATTCCTTAATTATTATCGATTATATTATTAGAATTTATTATAAATGCACATGATGATGATGTTTCTACCTTTTATTATTATTGTGAAAAACGTCATTATTTTTTATTTCTTAGTATTTTCATCTTTAATTACACATTTGATTACACAAAATATCATTTATATCCATTTTCTCGATAAAAACTGTGAAATGACGAATATACCATCATCTTTAAATAAAACAAAAATAAAAATAAGAGCTAACTGCAACAATAGTCCCAAATTTTTTAAAAAAATACAGATGAATCTTAAATAAAATATTAAAAAATTTAAAATTAAAAGAAAAAAAACTCTTTGTTTCTCCCTCCTCCTCCTCCACCACCAATATTTTTACACAATTATTCGTAATAATTTTCACATCAACCACCAATACCTCAACTATACAAAATAAAAATATCAAACGTCCATTTGGATGTAAAGTGGGAAAAGGAGCAGAAAGCAATTTTATGATTTATAAATTTATAACTTTATGTTTTATGAGTATTACAGTGAGTCTGACTTGTGAGTCTGCTGGTAGTGTTATGAAAATTGGGGATTTTGTGAATTTGAGAATATGTGATATCAAATTTAGTTTAATGATTCAATTTATCATCTACCAATCAAAACGAAAGTCTCTATCTAGTGCATCTATATATTAATTGAAGAATTTTTAATATTATTTAATTAAATATTAATAAACGATATTGTTATTGTGATGGTTGACCGTCGAAGTTTAACTGCTGTCCTAATTAGCTTGAATTCCTAAATTCGCCAGTTTCTTTAAATCTATGCATTATCGAGGATTTTCTTTTCCAAAATCATTGGATTCTTTAACGGAGGCTAATTATTTATTTATTTTGTTGTGCCATATGAAGAACCAGAATCTAGTTTGTTATGTCCGTGCACTCAGACTGCTGCTCGTACTTTTGATGCAATTTCTATTTTATGTTTTCTCATGTGCAGTGTGCTGTGTAAAAATGAATGTTTGACATTTTTATTTTGTATAACTGATGTATTGGTGGTTGAGGTGAAAATTGTACGAAAATTTTTTTTGGAGTGAAATTAATTTTGGAAAGAAAAAGATTTTTTTTTTTAATTTCTAATTTTTTAAATAATTTATTTTGAACTCGTTTGCACTTTTTAAAACAATTTGGGTTATAGTTGAATTTAGTTCTTTATTTTCTATTTATTTTATTTAAATAACAGGTTATATTCGTGATTTCACAATTTGTTTATTGAAAATTTGGATGAAAATTAATAGAAAAAAACTCAAATAATACGTAAATGGAGTATTCGTCAATTCTTTAGGTACAACCAATTCATTTACTTGAAAGCTAGTGAAAGCGTTAATTCTTACTCAATCATGTTTGAACTTACTCTTTTTATGTTTAAACTTCTTGTTCTTTATCTATCAAATATACACTCTTTACTTCTCCCCATCAATAGGAGGTTTTCTAGAAGTGTAAAGATTTAGTCTTGGTTTGGTATTGCTAAGGATTTAAAGAATCATCTTTTGTTGTGCTGAAGAAACAACCAACTGAAGGAAGAATTAATTAAATATTTGATAAACTTTATTTTATATTACACAATTAATATTTTAGTATTTGGTAAACAAAAATAATTTATTGTCGTGCCCGTATACAATTACTAAATTGGATATTGATTATAACAATGTCATTTTGTATTATCAAATATTATTATAAAATTTGCTTCTTCTCAAAATTTGTTTATCAGGTGATGCACATTCTTCTATAATCAATTTTTATAAATTTACAAAACACCTAAACCAACTTTTGATTGTTGGAAGATCAGATGTCGAGCTAATAAAATCAATCCTGAAAGCGAACTTACTTAAAAGCAAGTGGAAGCTACTTAACACGATCACGTGTCGCAGTAATTTTTGCAATTTAACTTTCATATGAGGAAATTGCCTTTCTTACTTTCATTGTTCTAAATATACTTTGAAATGTTATATTAAATTTCTAAATATTGTATCATCCCTTTTCTACTACCCTAAGCCCTTCCCGTTGACATCAACTTATTCACCATCGACAATGCCCCTCAACTTCTTGTACCACCATCTTCCTTCAACGGCTACACCCAATCCATTCAACTAGTTTCAAATTTGGTTTTCCCATATTTATGCTGTTAGAATTCGAACAAAAAATATGTATGTTCTTCCACTTGTTAAGAATAGAAGAAACGAAATTATACGACACAATATGAAGTAGCAATCACAATATAAGAATATCAAAAATGATACTGCAAAGGAACCAAGATTTTATTAATAATGGAGAGAAAATAGAAATAATATTGTGTATCTAATACAATTCTACCTCTCTCAAAATCATGTGAAAGCCATATAATTTGTGAATTATATATAAAACCCAAAAGAAAAAGGACATAAATTTCCTCAAATATATATACACTTAGCGAGCGGTAAGTAGGTGGTAGGCAAGCGACGTCACTTCTAATGTCGGTCAGTCGTTGAGTTTCTATCCAAATTGATTTCAAGCGCCCAATTTTTGGCCAAAACTTTGTATACCTTTTTAACACATCTGTCAACCAATCCACAAATATCTAACAGAGTTTGGGTTACAAAATAACAAATATCCATCTTGACACAAATTCCACTATAAAGAATAAACAAATGACTCTTCATTCCAAAAACTCTCAAACAAAAATTCTCATCCTCTTCCACAAAGTCTAACTAGAACAAATCCAATCAATTGAATTCAAGCACTGCTCAACAGAATTAATTTGGACACCAAAATTCGCTTGAATTATCACCACGAGCAATAATATCAAAAATAATTCAAAAGTTACCAAATAGTACCGAAATACGTCTTGAAACAAAATCAATAACACAAACTGCCTCTATAGAAGGTTCTTCACTAGATTCGACACTTTCAACCTCATTTAAAGCATACTCAACTAAATCACCTTCCTCGTACCTTTGTGGAGGCTTGATATCTCTCCTAGGTCTATCTCTAATAAATAAATATGATGGCATAGATGGTGATGGTGGCAAAGCATCATTATCCATAATTTATGTATACAAATAAGTTGTATTCTTCAACATGGACCCCAATACCAAATTCCAACCGTACTACACCAAACTGAATATCCACCAAAGTACCATACCTCGGCTGATTGATCTTCAAAGATTCTGCACAACTTTGCAAGACATACAACTGAGACCTTCTCTATCCATGTAATACAACACAGGTACTTTACTAATCTTCAAAGTTCTACATTCACCAGTAAACTTGTACTCTTTTGAATTTAAAGTACTCAAAGAGATAAGATTTCTTTTTTAAATCTAGAACGTGTCTCACCTCATCAAGTATTCTAACTTTCACATCCGACATCTTAAGTCTAACCCTTCTAATTCCAATACTAGCTATCTTAGAAGGTGCATTGTTTCTCATAACTACAACACCTCTTGAAACATTTTCATACGTTGAAAATAAATCTCGATTGTGACACATGAAAACTGAAAGGTATATCAAGAATTCAATTCTCGTCAGGTTTGAAGTCGCCGTCTTAATTATAGCCAATTTTTCTCTATTCTGCAACATGTAGCAATCGTTCTTTATGTACCTCTTCTTCTTACAATAGTTACAAAATTTATTACTAGAATTAGATTTTTCCTCTCATAACTATCGTGAACAACAAGGCCTTCTCCATGAGTCTTAGATCCAACGAGATGTTTCATCTTCTCCTTTGAAAATAAAGTATCATAAACTTCCATAACATTGAGAGTATCACGACTATATAATATCGTGTCTCTAAATGACATGTATAAAGTGGATAACGAACACAACAAAATTAATCCTAAATCTTCTTCATCGTAGTTAACCTCCAAGGTCACCAAATCAGCGATGATTTCTTTAAAAACAATAAGGTGATTTTCTAGAGATGTATTTTTTGTCATACGGTGATAATACAAAATTTGCTTCAGGTGTAATTTGCTAGTTAGACACATATTCATGTTCAATTACTCTAACTTCAACCATAACGCAGCCGAGATTTTCTCCTTCAAAATGTCCTGAGAATGTGATTCGAAAGATAAAGATGAATCTGTGATAAAGCTTTTCGATCCTCATGTTGTTCTCCTTCCATTCTACCAATTGGAGGGCATTTTGTCAAATCTCAACAAAGCATCATTCAAATTCATTTGAGCAAGCATTGCTTGCATCTTCACATGCCACAACGAGAATTCAGTGCTGCGATTCAAAAGTGAAATATCATACTTCATGGTTGCCATTACAAGAACAAACCTTGAACAAATCAAACCTTAAGCTCGATTCCGCTTGTGAAAATCTGAACAATAAGTATGTATGTTGATACCACTTGTTAGAAATAGAATAAATGAGATTATATGGTACAATATGAAGTAACAATCATAATACAAGAAGAACAAAAATAATATGGCAAATGAACGAAGATTTTATTAATAATAGAGAGGAAAAACAAAGAATATTGTTTATCTAATACAATTCTAGCTCTCTCAAAGTCATATGAAAGCTATACAATTCGTGGACTATACATAGAACCTAAAAGAATATATTATGGTTGGAAAGAAGATCAAAAATCATGTTCAAAGAAGGAAACAGATTTTTCTCGGATATATATGCCGCTCGAGTGTCAGCCTTGAGTTAGGCGAGCGACGCGCGGTGCTCAAGTTGTGGACAAGCCGCGGCGCCAGTGCTCACGCTCCGAGTTTTCGGTCCAAATTGATTTCAAGCCCCCAATTTCTGCCCCCAAAACTTTCCATACCTCTATAACATCTCTTTCAACCAATGGAATTTGGGTTACAAAATAACATTTACTCTTCGAAATGAGATTGAAACCCTTCATTTTAGATTTCACTAGAACTAGCCGTTCATTGATGAAGAGCTTCAAGCCACGCAGAATGCAAATCAGCCACCACCTTCTCTATGTGCAGGTGATGCGTTTAAGCTGTGGTGATTTTTATCAGGCAGTGACTATTATTAGACTAAGAGCAAGTGGGGATATCATCAACAATTTAATCATGAACCTTTCATTTTAGATTTTGGTGAATTTGAATTTTTTTTTTGGTTCTGCGAGATTGGTTTTTATGTGGTGGTGAAGATGTTTTAGGGTGATAGTGGGGGATGCAAATTGGTGACGGTAGTCTTGGTGGTGAAAATAGGGTGGCGTTGATGGTGATAATCTCTATTCTATGTTATTTATTTTGGTGGTATAGATGTGGTCACGTCAATGATTATGGCATATTGATCTACTAACGGCGACGGCGATGGCGATGACTTTATAATGTAGATTGTGGTAAAGGTAGTTTTAGTGACGATTGATGCAACATGGTATGGATATATAAGACGGTAGTGGTATAACAATAAATGTTATAATTTGTGACCACGACAATATAACAATTAATGTTACAAGTGGATATGGTTGTCACTTGTCGCGTAACATCGAAGCAGTGATGGTGGGCATTTTATCAGAAGTGGCAATTGCGATAGAGACAGGTGTGAAAAAAGAGTAACATATTACTACCCAATGAAATACACTATGAATTGTAAAAATATTTTTAAAAAAATGGATATTTTGAGAATAAAAAAGTTTAAAAGTCTATTCTGAAAATAGTAGTATTTCAGCGTATTTATGAATGGTTCCTTTTCATTTTTTGTTGCTCTATTATTTGTCATATTTTTATAAACTGATGATTCATTATACAAATCATCCATTATGACTGGTGCATTTTCCTGCAACTAGGCTGGACCGATCAAGAAGTTTAGCCGGTAAGGATGGTTTTTAACAGTCCAGGCCCAGATTGTTTTTGGGCCACCCTTGGAGACAAATGGTGGTTTGGGCCTATCCAGACTGGCTACTTCATTTTCTTTGAGATAAATATTAAAGAAACGTTAGATGAAAAAAGCTTAATATTTTGTTGAGGAGGGGCAAGAGGAAGAATTAAGTTATTTTTACTTTCTATTAAAATTTTATTTATTTTACTTAAAATAATGATAAAATATCTTATTCACGTATATTAAAAAGTATGTTTACCACTTGGACGAGTTGATGTGAAAAATAGCAAAAATACATTCTTGAAAAATGAGGAATGAGAAATTACTTTTAAAAGAAAGTTGTTTCCATTTTTTTAAGTGGGTGGGCCTCGTCCCGTGCCACCCTAAGGATCGAAGAATTCACCGACTAGCCTTAATAAGATTCGCACCTCAAAGTCCGTCCACGAGGCATGGTTGAGCTTAATAAATGTTTCATAGGACCATTTCAGTTAAATGATTTGATAATCATTAACCTTAAAAAGTATGCTATCTTGACTTGGTATTTATTGTTAAATCAAGTGAAAATAAAAAAAATTCAACAAATCTTATCCTTAAATTTGCTCATTTGGTTTTCTCATATTTCAAATGGATAAGGTGTGTGGTGCCTTATCTTTGATTTCATTAATTTGTGAGTGGATAGCATTTTTGTATATCCAATTTTACAGTTGATTTCTCATCAATCATGCAATGGACCATTTTAATGCATATACCTAAACAAATCAAAGTCTTTCTTGAAAGTTCTACTGTCAATATATATTTTATTATGCTGAAATAGTTCGTTGCAAGAAAGTTTGCATGAAATGGATGGTGCATAATATATATATACACAGATTAACTCAATTTTCCTTTATTTTAAATCATTCTTGCCGTAGAACAGATAGGTGAATGGATTGAAGAGGAATTTGACTAAAAATGAAAAAATGTAATAACGTAGATGTAGAAGTCGAGCTATGATTTGGGCTCATAATACCATTTCGAAAAGAGATTGACGAGACAAGTTGAACTCACAGCTTCGTTGTGACATACGATGTTTAGGACTCGAAAATTGCAATGGAAGTTCTAATGTTATTTTTGTCATTTAGTTTATTTTGAATTCTTTTCAATTTTAATTTGTTTTAATTAGGTTTTCATATAATCCTTTATAAATAAATGGTTATTGTTTTTTTTTTCACCATCTTACATTAACAAAATTTCTTGAGTTTATTTCTTCATAAATTTCAAAAATTGTGTTTTTAAAGTTTTCGCTTGAATTTCTTATTCGCCAGCGTCAACTCTTGACAGAGTTTTTTATCAATAAAAAAAAAAAAAAATACATCTTAGGAGGAGGTTAGTCCGATGTTTAGAACAATAAGCTTAAAAGAATCATGGAATCAAATTTGGAAAATAACGTCTTTATATATCCAGTTAGAAACTTGACAAGATCGTGGTCGTTGCCTGATTCTGATGACTCCAACTTTTGACGGTAATTCGAATTAGTATAGTCTACGAGTCATCTATTTTCGCACAGACCGTCTAACATAATCTTGTTTGGAATAGAAAGACATCAACTCTAAGTTAACAGTACATAAGCATAAACATTATAAAATATTCGAACTATATGTTTCTATCGATTGTTATAAAAAATTAAGAATCACTGTTTTCTTACTGGGTCGTACATTTTGAAAATGATATTTTAAATCATATTGGATGTACACGTATATGTGATAACATAAAATTTAGTTGTTACTTTTTATAGAGAAAATTTAAGGGCTTGTTCTTTTTGCCGTTTTAAGACCGTTTTCTATTTTCGATTTTTCAAAATAGCGAAAACTCGTTCTCTTTTCCATTTTAGAAAACGCGTTTTCGAAAAAAAAAAATTGTTAAGAAAACTTAAAACATCAAAAACTCGTTTTGGATGTTTTCTGTTGAAAATAACCAAAACACGTGAAACGCCTAAAACGCGATCAATTGAAAAATTCCACCCAACATTTTCCAATCTCTGTCTTAATCGATTCTTCATCCAATTCTTCCCTTCACTTTAAACTCCTCCGGTGGTGCAAATGTGGATGCTGACCACCCACCTTCTTTTAACTGCTATTGCTTCCGGTGCTACATGAGCTACTGGGCGAAGTGCAGGGGAGGATCCAGCAACCGGTGAGCCGAGGCGGCCGCTCGGATCCGTTGGAAAAAAAATTAAATAAGATTTATGAAATATATATATATGTGTGTCATTAAATAAAATATTTATCAATAGAGTGTAGATCGTTTGGAAGAGAAGGCGCATTTTCACGTGGGAAACTTGGGTTCAATTCCCTCAACAACATTCTTTCTTTCAATTTTTAAACATGGTAAATAATAATTAATAATCATACCAATGTTCAATAAAATAGCAAATTAGTTCATATGGTAGAAGGGTCATTTTGTTTACTAGAGGTATGGGGTTCAATTCTTGTTTTTCACTTTTTGTTTAATTTTTCAATACAATCAATATTAACTAAACAATTATATAGTATTAGTTTGCATTTTAAATAATTTCTTTAAAAATTT
>CAIGRN010186191.1:0-18063 GCA_903798345.1 Fraxinus anomala | reverse complement strand
GCAGTCAAAATTATAAACCTTGGCATAAAGTTTTAATTTTATTTTATTTAATTTTTTTTTTTTTTTTTTTGTTGACCTCGAGATAATTAGTTATGAAAGACTTATTGTCGAAATTACAAAGATATTATCGCGCGGTTACCATGAAAACATGTCATAATTAAAACTGAAGAAGAAAAACGGAATTTCGCATATGAGGGTTATGTAACTATTTAAGCACAGATTTTTTAGCAGTTTTGGTTACACGAGTCTGTCTATACACATAGAAAGAGAGAGATGGGAAACACAAGTCATTTCATTATGAACTTGAGACACGAGCCACCTCCAATCATGGTATAAAATAGATAATCCCTATTTGGTTTGGATTAAAATTTTAATTTTAATTTAAGTCAAAGTCAACATTTAGTTTTAATCATATACTTCATGGGATTCGCAATTTTCCAATCACTCATTTCATCAATTTTTATCAAAATCTACTAAAAATTTGATTTTAAACTCTACCAAACATGGGCATAAAATTGTGATTTAAATTTTCAAAGTGCCCGAAACCTCTCCAATGAAGAGATGCAAAGGCAATGCAAAATGCATTTTTCGACTAGAAAAGATAAGAGGCAAAAAGTAGATTCAAATCTTTTCATTAGAGAAAATTTTGAATTTAAATCCACCGAGATATATATGAGGATGCAAAAATGACTTCGGAGATACCCATTTTAAACCGTCATTAGAAATGCTCTAAAAGTGAGTTAATACTCTAAATAGTCACTAAACTTTCTCAAAAGTTTCCAGGAGGTCATTGAACTTCAAAACTTCCCTAAATAGTCACTGAACTTTAACAAAAATTTTCATGAGGTCACCGAACTTTGCAAATTTGGACGCTATACATAAATAGGTCAGTGACCCTTTAGGAATTTTTTCAAATTTGAGTGACTATTTAGAGAAATTTTGACAAAGTTGAATGACTATTTAGAGAAGTTTTGAAGTTTAGTGACCTCCTAAAAACTTTTTACAAAGTTCAGTGACTAATTAGGGANCAGTGACCCTTTAGGAATTTTTTCAAATTTGAGTGACTATTTAGAGAAATTTTGACAAAGTTGAATGACTATTTAGAGAAGTTTTGAAGTTTAGTGACCTCCTAAAAACTTTTTACAAAGTTCAGTGACTAATTAGGGAACTTTTGAAGTTCGGTGACCTCCTGGGAACTTTTGAAAAAGTTTAGTAACTATTTAGGGTATTAACCCCCTAAAAGTTCATAATTAAACTTCTTTAAAAAGAAAATCTTTTGTAACGTGGTAGTTTAATGTGACTCCCTCATAGAACTTTTGTTATAAGGTTAGCCATAGGCTACAAGTTTCCTACAAGTTACGCGATATCATTAAATGATAAAAATCTTGCATAAAAATGTACAATACGCTATGGAATGTTCTTGGTGACGAATCCTTAAAATTTTCCTTGCTAAAATCTGAAGAATTTTCTTTGTGACAATGATAATTATTACTACTTGTGAAAGTCGCCGAGTTCAACCAACATTGTGGAAAACACTGTAGTGACAACCTTTTGATTGATCAAAACCTCGTGGATGTCAAAAAAAAAAAAGACAGAAATCTGCTATAGAAGAGATGTCAGATATTTGAAATTGTTTTATCGTCTACAAGCAATGATCACAAATCAAAAGGACTAATGTACATTAATACCAACAACCAATAAGCATCTATTCACCTAATGGCACTTGCAATTCAAGAATTTGATCCACCACGTGCTGCTCTCGTTGACCTTGTCCGTGTCACTGGTACAGCTTCTTCCATGACCACATCTTGTGGAGGAGGTTGAGCAGTTCCATTTGTTGAGGGAGGTACTGAATCAGTCAGCATCACTTGCTCCTCAGTAGCGCTCAAAGTTTTGGTGCTCTCGACATGGACATAGGCTTGTGCTTCTTCTTCTGCTTGTGCTAGTGTTAATTTCTGTGCATTCAAGACTGAGGTAGGCAGAGCTGCTTTCAAAGATTCTGAATGCCCATCCTCTTCTGCCACATTTTCTTGGTGCTGACTTGAAGATGTACTAGATGTGGGAGAGGGGGGTTGTTCACTTTGGGGCTGAGTTTTTGCGGTTGATCCCTGATTTGTTGGGGCAGAAGATCGGCGGACTCCAGGTCCTTGCTGTCGCTGCTGCAATGTGAAAATAAGCAGTATTTTAATGAAATGGTTTCAGAAGCAATTGAAAGAGATTATAAAAGCCAAGTTTAAAAGGTTCAATGACCCAAAATTAATTTCGACGAGGATGAAAATGAAAAAGATTTCAGATTCAACGGCCGTGACAAGGGTTGTCGTAATCCAAGCCATCTGCTGGTAAACCGTTATAGTGATTGGATATGAACTCTTTAATGAAATAACATAAGAAAAACCAAGTATAAGGAAACATAAATTCCTTATCACTGGCCAGATGTAACTGGAAATTGGAAGTAAGTTCTTCTAAAGTAAATTCATTGAAATATACATGTTATGACCTAAAAATTTCAGTTAAATAATAAAACAAATTTAACAAAAGAATACCAATTCATTGCTTTGTGATTGGCAGTCCAATTTATGTTTGACTCTAAAAGTCTTGCCACCCTCTTCTCTTATTAATAAGAATGAAACTAGAGAAAGGAAGGAGAAGCATTTTCTTTAAAAGGTCTAGGCACATTGTACTCACGAGTCATTCACACCATAAAGCTAGATTATGACAATATGGGGCTAAACGTGATTTGATCCAAATGTAGAATTACAAAACTTATCAAGAAAATGACATATCATTATCCACTTTTATCTCATCTTAAGCCAAAAGGCACCTGAATTCTTACATAAGTAAAGAATCAAAGCACCCAGTTGCCAGGAATTTATAAAATACACACATCATCGTAGAATACAGCAGGGCCAAATGCAGAGAAGAAAATTATCAGCTTGAGATGAGACCACATACCTGAGCACGACGAGGAGGCGTTGATTGTGAAGCAATATATTGCAAAATATCAAATATTCTAGTCTGGCCATAGCTTGCAATCTTTTGCCAGTACAAAACTGCCATATCTCCAGCTCTTGTTCTCAGTTCTAACAAATTACGATCAATATCCGTCTCGTGTTTCGCAACATAGGGTCTAAAGAAGGAGTCGTAAACATATGTCGTTCCCTGAAATCATTGAAGTAGAAGAGAATATAGAATCACAAGATATGACAAAGGAACTCTCAAAAACTTCATACACATTCCAAAAGGTAATTGCAGACCTTGGTTTTCGGAAACCACAAGTATAGAAAAAAGGCCAATTTAGCTTCACCGTACATTGGAACCCTTCACAGACAATCAAAGAAACATCGAAGTTAGACAAAGAAATCAAGATTAATCAAAAAATTTCAAAGTTATCAGCTTTAAAATGTTTTACCATGAAATAAACAAGTCACCAATCCTCTCACAAACAGTCAATATAGCAACTAAGATCCTGAAAAGTTGAAGATAAATTTACTGCTAAAACTAGCAGCCAAAGCTTGTCAAAGGACAAATACACGTACAAATACAAACACGAAATATACCAATACTGGCACCAAAACCGAAGTTGCTCGATGTCAGGCTTATTCATTTCAACAGTTTTATAGCATTCGTATGCAGGATAAGCATAACCAAAAACCATCCTGCACCAACAACAAGTGCATAGAATATGAAACTCATGCAATAACAATGAATAGGAGTTCAAAAATTTATGAACCAGAAACTGGAGATAGCGCATACACAAGTCCCCAGGTGATAAAAGACCCGATCATGTTGCAACCCTATGACAGACATATAAAAGCAAAGTTAAGCATAATGTTGACCTGGATAAACAATTACTGAGGTTGCAAGCATGGAATTGGGACTCAAAACGTTTAAATGTTCGAATTGAAAAGAAAAGGTTCACATCTCCATTTTCAGTTCCAAGCTATTTTGCATTGCCAAAATCTAAGAACTTTTATTCATTCCCTTGTTAACAGACGGAAGGGAATTAAAGCATTTTCTTGTTTCTGATTTCTACTATTTTTTTTACTGTTATGTTTTTCGAAACCTTTAAATAAGGATTACATTCCACAACTCATTCCATTCATGTTAGTCTACTAGTGGATTAAACTCTAAGGAAAGATTTGTAACCCCCTTCTTTGTTTAATTTGCGCATCAAATTTTCAATAGTACATCAATCAAGAGAAGGATTATCTTGTTGGAAAACTATTACAAAATGAAGAAACTAGAATAACCTAAAAACAAAAGTTCACGCACTGAATTGAATATTACTGCTCAAAAAGGGGATAAAGGGAACAAAATGTACTATTGAACTATAATTCACATAATCTCATAAGTCTTAACACTATTATTCATCTAAACAGATGAAACAACCCAATAAATTCTTCCAAAAGTAGTAGAAGAAAAATATCAAAAGCACGCAGTAAATGTTTCTGTAAAAAAATCTCGCCACAAATATCCCCTGAAGTATGTATACACAGAAAAAAAAAAAAACTTTAGTACCCAAATATTTTCAATTTATAAATATTGAAGATTAATTATGACCGATAAAACAATGACTGTAATGCATAAAGATAGGAAACAACCGTTAGTTGAGCGCGGTGAAGGAAAAGTGTTAAGAGATCAAAAATGAAGTTCTAGAGAGCTTCAGGGAGACTTCCCGATGAGTTGGAGAGGTGGAGCCGCCTTGGAGCGACGGCTGACCGTTGATATATCGGCGGAGTAGACTGTAGACACAAAGAAAATGGAACTGATCGTGTTGTCGTTTTGAATTTCTATTCTTGTGGATTCCTTTTTATTTGGGTTTGGCAAAATGGAGGGGGCAATGTTACTCTGTGAAACGGTGCACGCATCTCTTACTCGTATAACCGTTGAATATAAGAGAGTATTGCTTTCTGATTAGGGATGAAAATCCAATGGCTGAAAATGAAAGTGGTGATGCATTAATGAATAATTTCAAGGCATTGGTTTCCAGTACCCCATTCTACGTGGGAAGTGGGAACTTTCAATAGACGCAAGTGATCTCGACCGTTTATTTCTAAATTTGAACAATCAGTAAAATACATTCCACCTGCACTTAATAAATATTTCGCATTACTCTAACTGCATACTTTACTCATGAAAATGTCACTTCAGTTGGTAAAAAATGAGGTTCGATTTGGACAGTTTGGCCATATTTTCGACTTAAACCATTTTATGCAGTTTGAAATTTTTCCAAATTAAAATCAAACCAAACCGAATCAAACCATTATTTGCAATTTGATTCGATTTTAATCCGTAATTTACTTATCGATTGCGTATTTCTTTACATGAATCATTCTTCACATCTATAGATGGCATGTTTTCCCACTCCATAGAACACCATACTCAACAAAATTAAACACCTAAAAAGGACAAATTTTAGAAGAGAAACAAATGTTAGAAATTGCTAAAAAATCATAGTGCCAATTTTAACAATGTGAAATTCGTGACTCATGAATATATTTACATTTGTTTAACAAGTTACCATATCACAAATGACACATAAGATGTAGTAGTTATTCTCTCTTCTTCTTTTTTTCTTTGGGCAAAATAGATAGCAAATATCACAAAGATTGCGTGATTGGCATTGTTTCACAAACATCATAGGTAGATAAAAAAATACTTACTTCAGCAGCCAAAGAAAATCGAGGTTGTAATCAATTCTTCGGTTAACATTAACAAGTTTCATAGGCAAAAATTGAACCATTTTGAAACGGTTCGACAATTTTGTGCAATTTTTCAGAATCAAAACCTAAATCAAATCATCTTGAAACGGTTTTGTTCGGTTCGAGAGAAAATTTGCAGGTCTGTGTGGACCCGTACTAACGAGTACGGTTTGATTGACAGTTTCGCGATCTTTTTTTGCAGTGCAACTCTAATATCTATTCACATATCAACTGGTCCATTACAAAAAAACAACCAAACAAAATAATAGGAAAAAATTAAAAACGTAGCTATGATGATGGTGGTGGTAGGTTTTCAATTTGTCACAAGCCTTGGATTCTAAGTTCCTTGAAGTATACATATACATGTTAAGGACAAAGTCTCCATAGGCATTATGCTCGGCGTGGTCACTCCTTCCGATGCCTTAAAAATGGTGATGATGGTAGGTTGTTGGCTTTTCACTTTCATGCCCAATTCACTCTTTACTCCATATAATTTATTGGGCATCTAACCATCCATTCATGTCCAACTCCCGACTATATTAGGTTTAACATTATCTACTATAACGTTTTTAGTTGGTCCTTTTTCCAGGAATTTGAATGTTGCTCTATTTTGAGATGGACTCAGAAGGAAATTATTAATTGATTGATTGTTCTTACGAGATAATTTAGTACATAAATATGTTGAAATGTATGCACGTCCAATCATGTTATCCGAGATACAATTATAATTTACAATAGAAACTCGTACTAAAAAGTAAATCTTCTGATATATTCTTATTGATAACCCCTTACTCAATGGAATATAAAACGTGCTATTTCTAATGGAAAAGTGACTAGGCTGGAAACCCTTGATCTCTGTACATGTTACCCATCTCATTATTTTCCTCAAAAAAGTAGGTAGCTTTTTAAATAATTGACTTTCACGTCATCAATAAAATGGGAAGTTATTTCTAGACCATTGTAATTAACTTACCATTTAAAACAAGTGGCCTACGATTTCTGCGTTCTTCATGGTATATATAGGGGTTATTTGACAAAGTTTTTGACAAAAGTTTTAGTAAGTTTTGATAAAAGACGGTGAAATATGTAGTTGAAAAGTTAATAAAAATTGTGAATCTTAAACGTATGGTTAAAATTGAAGTTTGATGAAATTAAGGAGAATTCTCTTGATCAAGACGAGAAAAAAATTTCACAATCTCTATTAGCTTGGATGGAACTATAATCAATTAACCAATATTAGATACAGGCTAGTCACGATAAAAGGTGTAAACTTGGCCTAAGCCACGCAGTCCTAAGGTGGCCTAGCGCACAAAGTGTTGGACCCAAGCTCATTAAGTTTCATACCCACAATGGCCTTGTTTAATCTTTTTGTTTTTAGAAATCAATGAAAAAGCAAGGAAAAAGGGGTGTTCGGAGGTATTGAGCCTAGTGCCCTGCCCAATCGAGCATGATCAACCGTGTTAGGCTTCACACTTTTTTCAGGGGTTGCCTCGACTCGCTTACACAAAAAAAGTATTGACCTGATGTATACCTCTATTTAATAATTTGAAGAAACGAAAATTTCATATCTAAGAGTTTAACTACAAAATTAAGAAATAAGGTTCAAAACTTCAAAAATCAGATAGTACTAAATCCTATTTATGAAATAATTAATTAAAAAATATTTTATTAATTATTTAATATATTAAGGTTATAATTCCATATAATTTGGTCACAAATTATAGAATTAATTGGTTATATTTTTTTCTTGTCACAAATCAAAAATTTTATGGGTCACAATTTATTCATCGATCACAAATCAATAAATTTATAAGTCATAACTTATTTAACGATCACAAATTATCAAATTAATTGGTCACACGTTGTTTTTCGATCACAATTAATGAATTGTGAGTCATAATCATTTTATTGGTCATAAATTACCCAATTTATTGATCACAAACACTCTTGATTCCTCTCGATTATCGCCACTACCTGCACCACAACAGTTTGCAACCACCACCCACCACCGCCAATAGCGCCAGAGCCACCACCATACCACCTCACCAGCGCCAAAGTCCACCACCACCGTCGATCAACTTGCACCACCTCTAACCAAAAAAAAACCCAAAAACCGACAAATCTAACTGTCGCCGCCAATGCCACCACAACCTCACTGTCATCCTAAAAACCTAACACTACCAACTTGGAAACCACAACCACTCATCCAACATTCGAAAATCATTACCACCACAACTTGAGCCACTTAAGGTGCGCTCTCTAGAGCCTCGTGTTACGGATCGCAAGGTAATGACTTGAGATTTAGCATGGCACGGAAATGTCATGGCACTAAGTGGGAAAATGAAGTAGACATATGGTTAATTCGATCTAAACTTCAGCGGTACATGGCGATGAGGGTGTTGCCTAATTTGGTAATTCGATCTAAACTTCAGCGGTACATGGCGATGAGGGTATTGCCTAATTTGGTGGGGGAGATGATTGATATCCATGATCGCAACGACATGTTCAGTTTGTTGCTAGAAAATTCGGGTGTATATGCAGGCACTGCGACACAGCAGCAACATAGGGAGACATCGTAGGTAGATTGCAGGCAGCACACAAGACACAGTCAGGGCATGACAGGACACAAACTGCAGTCACAGCAGGACTCAGGCAGCACAGCAAGACACATGCTGCAGGCATGGGCAGTTTTTCCAGCATTGCGTGTGGTTTTCTAAAGCAGAATACTGTCATTCCAAAAAGAGAAATACTATGGACTGCAGTTTGATATTTTGGGGATGCAAATGGAAACTTGTCCAACTTGCCCACTTGGACCACTTGCAAGATACTGTCAATGAGGAAGCAAAGATAAATTTGACCACTATGAAAGGGACATGTCAACTTGCATGTATGGGCCCATACGATAATGTGTATAAACTTAAAAGCGTGATTTAAATATATTTTTAAAATTAAAAACACATGATTTCTAAATAAAATAAGTTATTATTTGATTTTATATAATAAAAAATTAAAAGTATGATTTTCTCTAATTTTCTTATAATTTTTTTTCCTATGAAGATAAATAATCGATTTCCTATAACGGAACAAATTATCATCATTTTAGTTCATTTGTAAGAATCGAATTATATTATGTCGTCATATTGTTTGTTATTTTCTCCAAATCAATTAACAGGAAAAAAAAAAAATGGCCAACCACAAATTCGTGGAATGAATGATAAAATTGATCAATTTTCAAACTTCGTGATCAAATTCAAATTTCAATCACAAATCTAAAAGTAGATTAGATATTCATAGATCTTTCATTTAGAAGTTTAAATTCAAGTAAAGTTGTCGAAGTCCTAGATGTCTCGGCTCTTGACCATTTAAGAGGAGGATCGTACCAAACCCAATTTCTTCGATCTCACACTTCTCACAAACTGATTCACACAATTTTCTTTTCAAAAGAAAAAAGTCAACAAAATTATTTCTAAAAAAAATAAATTTGGCCCAGTGGCTAACACCAATATAGCTTGACCACCTCTATCTATGCCTGGTTGGTAGTTAACCGAGTCCTAGTCCAAAATTGCAAGAACTATTAGCGGTACTCCAGTTTCTCCCTGGTCAAGATTGAATGTAACCCCACAAAATCTCATTTCCACCATTGATTCATCAAACTGAAAACTCAACCAAAAACTAGTGATTCTACCGTAAAATATCAGTAGTACCTTGGAAATTTTCTTGCAAATTGCAAGCATTCCAAGAAAAAATTCACAAATATACAGAGAGAAGAAGAGAAAATGTGGGTTGCTCCTTCAATTTCTCGCCTTCATTCTCAATTCCTCTACTGCCCTTTAAAGCTCTCTTCGGCTACTTCTTCTTCTTCTTCGTCTCTTTCTCATAAATCCTTTAAAACTCAAAGGGCACCAGCTTATTATCCATGTGTTAGAGCTGTTGATCTTGACCAAAACACTGTAATATAACCCATTCTCTTTATTTAAGTTTCTTGTTATTCTAATCCGACAATGTATTTAATTTACTGATAATGCAATTCATCTTCTGCCCTTCACTTAAGTTCTTTTTTCTGTTAATTTTCTGTGTTTCTTGATGTTCTAATTTGATAAGATGTTTTTATTGATAAAGCAATTCAGCTTATGCCCTTCATTTAAGCACTTTTTCTGCTATTTTTCTGAGTTAGTTGATGCTTTGATTTGATCAAAAAAAAATTGTTGATAATGCAATTCAATTTGTTCCCTTTAGTTAAGTTATTTTTTCTGTTAATTTTCTAAGTTTGTCGGTCTGATAAAATGTTTTTAGTGTCAATGAGTTCTGCTGGGTTTAAGCTTACAATGCCAAAAGAAATCAATCTTGAGACTTAAAACCAAATAAAGATTGAATCTTTGAATTCCCTTAAGCTGAAGGGATTTTATTTATGAACCTCCACCAAAAAAGCTTAAGATTTACCTTTTTAGCGAGCTCTAGTGGCCCGTCTCACCAAGCTAGCAATCCTTCTTCCACCTTGTGTCTCTTTAGATGCCCTTTGGAAAGGATGAAACTGGCCTCCTTGGTGCAAAACCCCTCTTAGATTCCTTTGTAGTGAGCTCTAGTGGCCCTTCTCACAAAGCTAGCAATCCTTCTTCCACCTTATGTCTCTTTAGATGCCCTTTTGAAAGGATGAAACTGGCCTCGTTGGTGCAAAACCCCTCTTCGATTTCTTACTACTTTTGGAAATATGCTATCTTGGAGAATATTTATAAAGAAACCTAGCCTCCTTTCCCACATTCCATGAATCCAGCTTATTCCATCAGTTAAGTGCTCATTTATTTCAATTTTCTTAGTTTCTTGATGTTTTCATTTGATTAAGTGTATCTACCGATAATGCTATTCATCTCATACCCTTCATTTAAAGTTTTTTATTCTGTAAAGTTTTTGAGTTCCTTTGTTTTTAATTTTGATCAAATGTTTTTTATTGATAGTGCAATTCAACTTATTCCCTTCATTTAAGTTCTTTTTTTTTTTCTGTTAATTAGCTGAGTTTCTTGGTGTTCTAAATTGGTCAAATGTGTTTACCAATAATGAAATCCAAATTATTCCATTCATTTAAGTGCTTTGCTTTTGTTAATTTTCCGAGTTTGTTCTAATTTGATCAAATGTTTTTACTGATAATGAATTCGCAGATTTTGGCAATAACAGTTGGCGTAGTGAGCGTTGCCGTTGGGATTGGAATTCCTGTTTTCTATGAAAACCAAATAGACAGTGCCGTAAGTTTTTAACCCGCCAAAAAAAATGAAAAAATGAAAACAGTTGGCTTCTATTTAGCAATGAGCTACGCCAAACATGCTCTAATTCATTTATTTATTTAGAAAAGAAAATTTTGATTTTTATGGTGAGGTGTGGAGAGTTGTATATTTATTGCAAAAGATTGGATTTCTGAGTCCATTTTGTGTATTATTGCTAATGTTTCAGGCCAAAAGAGACAATACTCAGCCCTGCTTCCCTTGCAGCGGCAGTGGTGCTCGTAAGTCATTCACTTCCCTCTCTGACGCTGTTTACCCTATGATGCATGAAAACAAAACTTTGAGAAGGCTAGCATTAAAATTTGACCTTTGTGTCTTATTGCATTGAACTTCAATTTTGGATATAGCATTCCCCCATCTTATTGTGTCGCATTTCCTGGCTTTGTTTCGGTTTTACCTTATTTCGGTTTGTCTTTTAACATGCGATCAATATATGCACTAATGCAAAGAATGAACCTACATATGAGTAGGTTAAAAATATGAGTAGGTTAAAAAAACCATCAGTGGCAGTGCAACTCGGGGGAGGATGGGGCGGGGTTAGGATGCCATCCGTAATTGAGATTCGTATCTATGCATGCAAATATTGGTGTATAAAATAACTATTTTCTTACCTTCGAGCTCGAGTTCTTAAATATATTTTCCAATGTTCTAAAATAATATGATTTATTTTTAAATTTTAACTTATATCTACCTTGTATAGAAAGAAAACACTCAATTGTGTACCCACTCTCTTCTATGTTTTAAGAAAATCAAATCTAACCCGTGAGCTGGAGGCCTCACTTCCCTTTAGACGTCAAAATTTTCCAATTCCAAACTACATAGAGCATTTTTTTCGTTAAGCTTAAGAAGTTTGCTTATAGTGAAATAAGTATTTTTTTTTTTTAAATTGGAAATAAGTTAGTTACTTTTTTAACCTTTTTTCTTAGAAGTAAGAAAAAGTAACATATCCAAATATGTTTGGAAACAAAGTAACTTTTACCTTTTAAGCATATCCAAACATTCTCTATCACATTCAATAATTGGTGTCATTTTCTGTATTATTGGCGCGGAGTGAAAGAAAAGTTTTTTATTTCATGCAAATACTTCTGATCGAAACAAATATCTTTTTCAAGTTTGCAGTACGTTAAATCTTCCATATGCTACTTGTTCATGCACTTATACTTGTTTTGTTGCCACTATGAGCCCTGAATTTCAGTGTGGAAATTGGTCTGCACCATTTTTGTTTTAAATAAGGTTTAAATCTGGCTATAATGGCCCCCTTCGTGTAAGTAGTAATGTTAAGATGTTTTGTCTCCACTGTGAGCCCTGAATTTCAGTATGGAAATTGGTCTGCACCATTTTGTTTTAAATAAGGTTTAAATCTGGCTATATTGGCCCCCTTCGTGTAAGTAGTAATGTTAAAGATAACTTCCTTCTCTCATAGCTCAAATAATTGGATCCTCCTATCTAGTGCAAGAAAAAGATAGGTTGATATTACTCGACCACGAAACAGAAGGAGAGAGGAAAGTTGAAATTAATACTTATAATGATTTATATAAAGACAACAATGGTCCATCGAGGAGGATGGGATCATATATCTAACCATATAATGATTCCGAGTTAGTTTATGATTAAGAGTTTCCATTTTCATGGGGTTTGCTTTCAAGTTTTTCCTTGAGGACTTGAAAAAATCGAATTCGTATTTATCTCCAGTTGCAATGTGTCATATAGAAAAAGGGTAGGCATGCTACTGTCCTTGTTCTGGGAAAAGTTGGTCGAGATGTATTATGGTATATTGCGTCAAGTGTATTGGATAGGCACTAGGCTGAATTAAGGAAGAAAAAGAGCCTAAAGTTTGGCTAATCATATTGTTAAGTTGTGTGTGCCAAACATAGCTTTACTGCATGATTGGTTTGTAGTCTTGGACATGACTAGAAAATATAATATAAATGATTTTAGCTTATTTTCTTCCTTGGTTCCATACCTTACCAAACAAGTCATTATTGTATTATATATTATGTGGAGAAATTACTTCAATTATTCTTGAATCTCTCATTGTAGAACTTGCTCAATAACGTATTTATTCCAAGCCTCTAAATCCAACAAGTTTTAACCTGTCATTTATGAGAATTTTGAAGAATGTTGGAAAATATTAATTCAAATTATTATTTTAATATTTATCCAATATACAGGACGAGACTCGAGAAAAGAATTCGAAAGAACTAGAAAGAACTTCTTACTTGAAAATCAAAGTGGAAACTGAGATGCAGAAACTGCATTTTGTGTACTGATGCCTCTATTGCTATTTAACTGTGATAAAAATTACTTTTTTCTATCTCTAGCTATCTCTGTACATGGTATGTGACTTGAATCTGCCACTCTATTTGGTTCGTTGCTGAATCTATCGGGTCATGTTCTATTTATAATGCACGTGCCATTATAATTTCCTCCAATTTTACACGGGATTTTCTGCAGAGCAATGTAGATTTTGCACGGGGACTGGTAGTGTGGTGGTCGAGCTTGGTGGGGACGAGAAAGAAGTCTCACGATGCATAAACTGCGACGGTGTTGGTTCTCTGACATGCACGACATGCCAAGGCAGTGGTATTCAACCTCGCTACCTTGACCGCAGGTACATGCTAGGTTCATTAAATTTTCAAATTGAAATCATCAATTACAACAATTGTTTCATTTGTGCTCATATAAAGTGCATCATCAAGTGATTGCTATCCCTCGTCTAAATACGAGGAACTACGACGATTTTTATACTAAAGCAACAAATTCATATAAAAATTGCCAAAGTTTAGACTTACTCTCAACCCCTCTTTTAATATTTGTTATTGGACCGGATAATGGTAATTTAAACGTTTACAAATTATTATGACAGAATCAACCATGAATTTGTACATTATAGCTCCAAGATGTTGATGTGAAAAAAATGCATGCATTTGTTTTTGTGTTAGAAAGAAAGAAATTATACCATTTTTTGTGTAACAGAGAATTCAAGGATGATGACTGAGAGCTCTCAACTATACATGGCCACAAATAGAGGACTTATAACATTGAGTCGAGATTCACATTGTAAACGACTTTTTCATCTTTATTTTTCTGAACTCGATATGTCAGATGTCAAAATATTCATTATGCTGATTTCGTGGCATTTACCAAGATATTCACTATAGATGCACATGATGTTTGTTCTGTTGTGAAATCGACAAGAAGACGGGTTTCTTTCAAATTTTTTATGGGTCATTTAGCTATTTACGTTGTTGTGAAATCATTTGTTACGCTAATAAGAACAGATCAATTTATTGGTAAGTTTCTTTAGGACATTAGAATACAAAATATTAGGTTAATGTTCACAACTGCTAGTCTTTTGAGTAACAATCCCCGTCCCTACGGCCTGGAGGGGACAATCAGAAAATCGAACGCTAAACTCGTATATCCTCTTTCCAAGCTTTAAAGAGTTGGTTCAAACAAGGCACTAAGTTGATTTTAGTTATTGTTTGGTTATGTATAATATCAGATGCATTGTAAACAATGTGGAATCTGATACACTAAAAGCTCCAATCTTTGTTAATTGTCACACGTTCTATCGTTTTTTGTTGGGTTTTGCTGTGTACACATTGCTGGGAGGGGGCGAGAGCCTTTGGGCGGGTGCCATTTGTCCATTATAGACACCCCTAAAGGATTGTGCTAGGTCCTTTTTTGTTACATTCTTATCTTCAATCTTTCTACAAATTAACATCTAATCCATAGTAACTTCTATTCAAATATTCTGTTTACGTGCTTTGATAAAAGGGACTATTTTTCAATCGCACATTTGTATTTATATTGTTTGTTTTTTGTGCTTCTTTAGAAATAAGAGAAGCTAATTAATGAAATCACAGCAGCGGCTTCTCTGAGGTCCAAAATTAATAACCTATTATAATGCAATTCCACTACAACCAAAACTGTGATGTAGTTCTTTCAACAATGCAAGGAACCTAATTGGCAGGGCCAACGTAAACAGCAATTGAACTCTAAACATGAAGTTGAAAATCCACTGAACAATTAGTCAAATATGCTCGTAAGTTTTTTCTTCTAGAAAGTAAGTTTGGTTTTACTTTCTAAAAAGCTAGAATAGTACGTTTTGAGTAACTTTGAAACTCATTTGGCAAAATAATTAGCTTGAAAGCAAGCAGCCAAACACGATTTCAATCACAAACTGTCTTTCAGAAAAAAACTGATCAGTCCAGTAGCGAAGCACACTATACGTGAATGCTAACTGGCAACGAAATCAATGTAATTCCTAAGCAACTGATGCAATATTAACTAAAATTTAACACAACTCAGCAGAAAAGGCAAGTACTTTAACAAACGAACGCTATCTGCAATATTTTCCAAGCGGGTGGGCGGGGGATGGGACAGAGGCTGCCTATTCCTTATGAAGCAAAGTATACTAAACAAATAATGAAAGGAATGAAGAAAGCCGATTGCCCAAAATCTTCCCATCAGCCTAACTAGATTTGGCCATGGCCACTAATACAATACTGTGAACTAATAAAACAGATGCTAAAAGTTAAAATTAATGAACATTTGACATAAAATCCCAAGTAGCTTATAGACTACATCGTAAAACATTGCCATTACACTTCCGCCACAAAGGTTAAGGCAATACATACCAGCTCTATCTGCGATGGTCTGAAGGCGGTGGTCTTCGACTTCCTCCCCTACCTAAAGCAGAGAATTGGTTACCTGATGGGCTAGGATGACCATATCCTCGGCCAACACTAGGGTTAACTGGCGGGACCCAGCTACCACCCATACGGTTATAACTCCCACCTATGTAAGGTTGGTGGGCCCCTAAATCGCTGTATCCACCCTGTTGATAAACATAAGGACCTGGAGGAAATGGAGCTGGACCCATATCCGGGGCAGGATGTGAAGGGTAACCGCGTCCACCATTTTGTTGCCTACCCTGACGGGTGTATCCATTTTGGGGATGATAATCCCGACCCTGAGGTCCAGTGTACTCATTGCGAGGATAACTATATCTATTCTGAGCATTATGGGGAGGAGAAGCATAGGGTTGTCTATAAGACGTGGAGATTGAAGACCTGTGATGATCTCCAGCATTCACAGGAGGATATCCCGAAGTACCTTGCACCATTACCCGTTCGTCACGAGAGTACGGATTTTGATGGTATGGACGATAGTGCCGGACATAAGCACTGGTATGAGACGGATGCGGCGCATATATTTGATCGGAACGACCGTTTCCATCTGCCCTTGCCTGTAAACTATTAGCAACAAGTCGATGTGCAGCTTCACCAAGATGCCGGCCAGAAATGGCTCCATTGGTATTATAGTTATGCCTGCAAAGAAAATTCCTACATTATCTATCCTTTCATATAATCTAAAGCACTCTGCAGAATCAAGTCTTTGATCTACCAACAGTTGAAAATTAAATCAACACACCTTCCATTTTCCATGGGCCTCCTCCCAGAGTCCTCGTGCCAAAGAACAGGCTCTGGTTTTAAATCACCTGTTGTCACAATCTGTATACAAAATGGAAGACAATTTAAGATGGACAACAGATTTATGAGGCTACACCTGAAAAATCATTTTAACGTAGCATGCAATGTAGCCAAACTAATCTTTAGCAACTGATTAAGTTTAAACCAGTAGAAACATGAAAAGAAAGGTGAAAAGAATATAGAGTTGGAAAGAGAAATTAAAGGTTAAAGTGAACCTGCTTTTTGCACAATTTCTGTATATATTCACCTATCAGGCAAATTACACCATTTACGTGTTATTGGTACCACCATGGAATCATGCGAACTCTAAAAGGCAAATGCTATATAAGAATTGTAAAATGTTTGGTGCCATTTTCTAGCTAGGTTATCACTCAAGGAATCAGTGTGTTGAGCACAAAACTCCATTTGCCATTGCAGAATTTCCAGTGCTCCAAGACACAGGTAGAAGTTAAAAGAGAGAACAAGACAATTAGTTCGTTGACAAAGAATTAACTGAAACATGAAGGAAAGTGAATGTGTATTACCAGAACGAGCAGAAGGGGGAGGAAACTGTTTCATTGGAATAATCTCTCTCTCTCCCTCCCTCCCTCCCTCCCTCCGTGTCTCTGTCTTAAATTCTTCCTTTCGTGGACTGAGGTTTGTGTTCTCAATCTCAAAATAATAAAGGTTATACAGGGGCATAGTTATATCTCATGATAGCCATCTGAAATTTATCTGACGATAGCAGATTAAGAACAGAATGAGATGGAAAATTCACTAGTGAGATTACAATGTAATACCAACCAAGGACAATGCAATCTGGCAATTTAATGTTAAAATATAGGTTTCACGGTAGTTCCTCTCCTCTTCCACTCTACTTTGTCGAGGGTTCAGGACAATGTACTGTCGCACCATAATAAAAATAACAACATAGTCTACAACAGATATAACTTTCGTTTCAAGAAAGCAGGTGCCTGATAGCAATATTCTGAAGGGTGAAAATATGAAGTCAACAAGAGGTGCAGAGACTTCCCATAGAAGCAAAGATACAAAACAACTTTGTAGGGAATTAGGGGTTAAAAACACTATTAGTCGCTCAACTTACAAGGATGTTTCATGTTAGTCACCAAACTGGATTTTATTCCGAAGCGGTCACTGGAGTTGCTTTTTATATATGTTTGATACGAGTTGAAATCCATTAATTTTGCAACAGAATGTCTGAATGACTAAATATTTTGACCCAAAATCAAATATCATCCTCCAGCTATAAGAATAATGATATTCGAAATTAAGACTGAATCATCTTAAGTTACCTTCTTCGGAAAGATGACACCTGGGGGTGGTCGAGAAATATGCTTATGAGCATCTGGAAGCCTATATATTGCACATCTGAAAATGGTAATTAACAGTAAAGGTGAAGATAGAAAAAAAAAAAAATAAATAAAAATAAAGAGCAGCTTCACATCGATGATGATTTCAATTAATCCAAGGGAAGGTTTTCTTCAAAAGTCCAGATGCTTACACAACTTGATTGTCCATAATGTCTTCCATCCCTTGAACAGGAGATCTGAAAATTGGAGGGCAAGGATCCCCAGCACAAAGGGAAATATA
>CAIGRN010186188.1:0-11752 GCA_903798345.1 Fraxinus anomala | reverse complement strand
TCAAACTGGTCGTGTGATCGATGGATTTCCAGAAATCAAAGCAACATGTAAATACTGTCAACAATGATTGGCATGACAAAAAGGTATTGGAATCACCCATCTCAACTGTCACTACAAAACATGTGCGGGCAAACATGAGCTTCTTCCAGTTGGTCAAATGCAACTACAGCTTGGTAGTCTAGGCGCCGGTGCTACTACTACGTTACTTTCTATGTGGATGTATTCGGAGGAGAAATAAAATATTTTGGAATCATTAATGTGCGTGAAGGATTGAGAGACGCTCGTTATCGACTGCAAGATAAATATGTCGAAATTATATGTAATCAAGTAAGTGATATTTAATTTAATCATATTCATCACAAAATTTTATTTTAATACCGTTATAATTTTTTTTTAAAAAAATTATACACGTAACAAGATGTTCTTGTACAATTTTTAACTCCGCATACTCGAAATTGAGTAGATGGTCCCAAATCCGGATAAAGGAGCAGAGTTTATCTTTTTTTTAATTAATTTAAAAAAGAAAAATGTTTTAGAAAATATATATTTAAAAAAATGTTTAGAAAATGTGTATATTAGTGTATGTGTGTGTGTGTGTGTATGTGTGTGTGTATTTTAGGTCTAGTATAGTGTTAAATAAATAAATAAAATAGATGAGTCGAGCCGCTCGGCTCGAGGCTCTCCGAGTACCCATTTTGGAAGAGCTCAGGCATGAGCCGAGCTCGTCCAAAATTCGACGAGCAGAGCTTGACAACGAGCTCGGCTCGTGAGCTCGTGTAGGTAAGGGCCGAGCCTGCTCGATTTGGCCCATTGTCAGCTCTATACATGGAAATTCGTGAACCAAGTTTAAATACTCAAATGATAATTAGATAAGTTTAATTAAGTGTCACTTAAGTTTATTTGTTATCTTTTATTTTTCCATCTAAGCAAATATGCTATTTTTTTTTTTAAGCTAGGTCCCACAAGTCTCAATTTGAGTCAATATAGTCTGTTTTGCTTCCCAATTACCCNAAATATGCTATTTTTTTTTTTAAGCTAGGTCCCACAAGTCTCAATTTGAGTCAATATAGTCTGTTTTGCTTCCCAATTACCCTTATGACTCAAAAAAGAATAAAAGCTCATATTACCTCTTTAACCTGTAAAGAAAACAGACATCAAGACAAAATGATTTTTTACAGCCTAAAGCTCAGCAAGAGCATAAACTTAATACCAGTTAATTTAAATGACCTAGAAGGAGAAACATATATGTGCTTCCATGAACTCCTTCCATACCTCTCTTAGCCTCTCAGGTCCCACCTCCATCAGTTTTTCAGCAATAGTATAATAATCAAGATTAATGGAGATGAATTTTAAAAATATCTCTAACATATCATAACCTCAATTATTTAAATGCCGGTTATAAAATTAAAACTTCTCTTTGAAATGTTGACTCTCATAAATTTTTATTACTAGTTGGTTCAAAGTAAATAATATTTGAAATAGGTAGCAATTAAATTTTAGCATAATTTGTTCAATGAGTTTCTATTTACACATGTATGCACGTAGGTAATTTTAAAATATCACTAGCCAGCATGATCAATTATTTACCTAGTGATTGACAATAAATAATTGCAAAACTCATGTATATGCACAAATATTAAAATTCCCTGAAGATAGAAAATTTACCCATATGCTTGCACTTCATTGAACAGAAATATGTGTTCATATACCAAAATATTCAATCATCTTGATGTTGAAGCTCCCAAGCTTTCGATAGCATAACTTAGTTTGAAAGAACTAATATTTCATGTGCTAGACCACCATCAAATCTGAAAGAAATACTTTGAAGTGCATTTTTTATTTTTCATAGATTTTGTTTATAGCAGCAAAGACGAAATTGTGTTCATATTATAGCAGCAAAGACAAAGTTGTGTTCGTACTTTGAACTAATTTTTTTTAAATCCAATGAAAGCTCTACAGAATGTTTAAGTAAGCCAAAAACCCACCCTTAAATACACCTTTATATACTTTCTGTTATTCTAAATTACATCAAACTTTAAAAAAATTCTGTCATCTGTAAATTTATTACACTCGATCTAATGATAAGTATTTATGGACCTTTTTTTTCATGGGATAAGTATCACCAAAATTAGTATTTCCTGTCAAATTGTAGCCCATTTGCTTCCTTTATAAAGCATATAAATCAGTTTGATACTTCATGTTCCCGCTCTTGTTTATCCTTCAATTGTAGCGTAGGGTTGGTGGTGTTCTACAGGATGTGCAAATTTAAAAAATAAAAAATAAAAAATCTCCATGTTCATTAAAATCTCAGCACAAAGTGAAATCAATACAACCAAACTCATAGGCCCAAGTGTCCATGATAAAGTAGCACAAAAGCAGTTCACACAATGTGCAGAAAACTAATATCTAAAATAATGCCAGTAGAAGCATAAGTTATGAAATATTATGTCATACAACAAAGAAGCGTTGTCTACATACAAATCACCTAACAAGAGTTTAGATTGTTGAAAAAAATGGGTGATTTGCGTCTAGATTAATTATTAATAAACATAATATAATAATAAATACAATTCAACAATAATTTAAGAGAGTTAGAAAAAGAAAGCTTTAAGAAGTCACATCAAGGACGCTGTCCTAAAGTCGTGTTATCTCCACTTCGTGAGAAAAATTTTGACACTACACGACTCTAAAATAAAACATACGTGGCTCATAGCCAATCCTCCTTATGTGGACACGATTATAGAATATAAAATGTATATAGGATATTCTTTCAAGTTGTGTCTTCATATTATGTTTCAAACGATGAAATCACTCCTAGGAACAAATTCAATCCCCACACTTATGAGAATTAAATCAATTAGAATGTATGTTACAATATAATACTATTAATTTAATTTCGTATTAAATTGAAATTAAAATAGAAGCAACAAATTAAAAGGTGTTAATTTGAAAATTTAAAACTTAATTATTTATTTTCCAACAATTATGCCTCTTATTTATAGCTAATGTTAAGTAAAGAGCAATTGTTGGTACACGAACAATGCCAAATTATAGTGATGAAGAAATTGCCCTAAGGGCAAGTGGGAGAATGTAATATTTTATTATTTAATACAATTATTTAAAAACATAAAATCCTATTATTGGTTAGTAAAGAGGTACATTTTCATCAATTACGTGTATTAAATTAAGAGGGTGAAAAGAGAGAAAATCAGATTTCTATTCCAATCAATTTTCTTGGTTAATTGATTAACAAATGCTTTTACATGAGTCAATTTCTCTGTTTGATTGATCTTCAAATGCTTCCGGCAAAAGAACTATTAAGAGGCAAACCTATGGATCTAGGTAAGTTTCCATATCTATCTAATTTTGTGAAAATCATTGAGTTCTAAGATTCTGAATTTAAGTGATAGTGTTGGTTTAGTATAAATTACATTTTAAAATCAGATTGAAAGAAGTGATGAATGGAGAAGATAGCATAACTTTTACATTAAGTGAAAGTCTTTGGGTTGCACAAGTTTACCTTGGTTCAGTTTTATTCTTAACAATTAATCAAATTTCACCGTCTTATTTAAAGTAAATCGAAAAAAGGTAGAACAAAAACTTGGATCTAATGTCTCATATGCCATTCTAGAAATAAAACAATTTTTTTTGATGAATTGATGCTTTAAGATCACATGATATGTTGTTCTAATGAACTTGAAATAATAATCCCCAGATGGGCAGTGCCATGTTCACTAGACGCCAAAATATTTTATTTTTTCTAAATTGCTTTTCTTTCCCATTTTCTCAAAAAAAGTAATAGGACAAACATTCAATTCAATGTGTAGCAATAGATTTATCAAATCCAAATCTTCAATCTTGTGACAATGCCCTACAATATTTTCTTGAAAAGACCAGGAACAATGTATAATAGAGACAAATGAGCATGTACCTATACACTTTACAAGAGGACAAATCCATCTGCAAAATTGTTTTAAAAATTTAAATAGAATTTTCTTTCACTATTTCATCTCGTCCATCAATCTAGCTAGACAAGTAAAATTCTTGTTAAATATGTCGCCTTAATTATTGACAAGTAAAATTCTTGTTAAAATTTAAACGTATAGTTGACTTCTCGAATTAAGATTGCAAGTCGAATGGAATGTATGAATTTAAAGTTTGTTGCTTCACTTGATTTTATATCTAAGAGGAAAAGTTACTCACATTAGTGGTATTTGCTAAAAACAATGTAACAAAGACAATAAATTAGTATAAATTCATCTTAAATCTGATTTAGATAGTTGAAATGTTTTTGATGAAAAAAAAAATTGAAAACAGATAAAGGACTTCTAAACCAAAGTAGTTGAATAGGGTTTCAAAATTTTTTTATCATATAGCAAAGTTATAAATTAACTATAGTCTTAAGTGACTTGAGATAATGAAATTTAAGATTTTGGTTCGTGTCTCAACAAGAATGTGAATAATGTTGGAGAATTGGATCGTTGTAATTAGTATCACAAGTGGATATTCCATTGATGGATGAGTATCGACTCCAATAGCTAGTTCGTCACATATAAAAGAGTTGATGATAGTATTGTTGACGATTTCTATAGCTACTTTCACAGCGAAGTTGATAATTAGTCAATAGGTCACTTCAAAATAGCATCCTTTCCATAAATAATAATATTATGAAGTCCATTGGTGATGTCATATTTTTCTCAGTGATGAACTATTATCTCAGGGATAAAATAATAATTTTAGGTTAATGAAAACTTAAGAGCTTTTTGGAAAAGGGGGAAGTGGAAGAACCTCAACCAATTTTTCAATTTTGTTTCAAGGCTCAACAAATTTGAATTTTAGCGAATTTTGATTTTAAAAAAATGATGAAATTTGTTCTTAAAATGTTGATAAAATTGTGATTCTAATAAAGTATGTGATTAAAATTAATTGTTGATTTTGACTTTAATTTTTTAGCAACGTTTCAAAATTTTCCATATAAGGACTAAGTTACTAGGAATATTAATTGAACAACTGGAAAAAAAATAAAAAAATGAAAATTTAATTTTGATTCAACGTATGAGAATTCACTGGGAAGAGTGTAGGAAATATGTCTCTCTCCATGAATCCTTCAATTGATTTCATGATAAATGCCATTACGCTTACACAGTACTAAAGAAATTTCTTGTCGCTGTGACACTGTCAGTAATGTCTTTAAGAAATAATTAATCGTATAAATAAAGAAACAAATATGATTATGAATTCCTGATTTTCTTGATCAGTAGAAGCTCCATAAACGAATATCATAACTATCTTCATTTGAATCTTGAATCATCAATGGATCAAAAAACTCCCCATTGAGCATATCATTGTACTTTGGTGAATCAAAGTTGTACCACTGAGCATCAAAAGAAGATCCCAAAGAAACATGATCTTCTTCTTCAATGTGACTGCAACTTGAAAATGATAACAATGGTGACGATGACGTGGAGGGAAGAGAATTAGGTGGTGATGGAGAGTTTAAATTTGTGGGTTTTTCAAGAAATTTAGAATTATCTGATGCTGCTGCAGCTGCTGCAATTTTTTGGATGGATTTTGTGGACATTAAGGTATTAGGATTAAGGTTTTCTTGTAATGAAGAGAGAGGGAAATTAAGGTTGGCTGAGGAACCTTTAAGGCACAATAGGGCAGCATCATATGCTCTAGCAGCTGCTTCTGGGGTAGAATAAGAGCCTAACCAAATTCTGGTCTTTTGATTAGGAGCCCTAATTTCAGAAACCCATGATCCCCAACTTCTCATTCTAACTCCCTTGTACTTCTTTTTGCATGAAGAAGATGATAATGGAGTTGTACTTTTGGCTTTTTCTGTGCCTGATTGGATCTTGATTTGTGTACTTTTCACCATTCTTGGAAAGCTGCAAGAATTAAGAAGACTTCTTGATGAAATTTAGACAGTCTTGATCTTCACACCACTTTTAGAATACGTTCAAATAACTTGATCGGAAAACATAAATCACTAATTTATTATCTCAAAAATGATTGACAATGTTAATGGACAGAAAAACCTATGATTGGCTTTTCGGAAAGTTTTCGGACGAACAATTTCAACGAAACTTTTGGATATTCGTTTTCTTTTGAGTTGACAGGGAATACAAGTTGTAGTGATTTTGCTAGAAATTCTGGGGTTTTATATATTTATAGATGGTAGGTGGGGTGAGGGGAAAGGGGGGCCTTGATGTGATGAGAAGATCCATCTAGTCAAGGAATTTGTATGTCTACATGTAGCCTGTTGGATGACAGATATATGAATGAAGTTTTTATAATTAAATAAAAAACAGAAGTCTAATTTTTCTTCCAATGACAATGGTAAACCCTCTTTTTAAGCAAGTTTGAATTGACTGCCTCTTGAATTGGTGTTACAGCAAAGCAATAATTATTTTTAACTTGGCATTTTAATTTATATACTCCTTTTAATTATTTTGTGTTCTTTCTTGAGGTCGTACACGAATCTTTCTTGGAGTAATAAATTATTTCCAATTTGAAATCATAGTTTCAGAAATTAAATTTTACCCACCGTTAATATGTGTTAATGTTAACAAATCAGTAACATATTATGTTAAGTTTTTGTCAAAAATTGAATTACAAATTAATATCACATGAATCTTCCTGTAAAGTAAGCCCATTTGAGCCACATTATTATAAAATGAGAATGAAAAATATATTCGTTATTGGGCCCCCAAACAAGATAGAGAAATTCAAAATTGATGGCATGATGTAATGGATAACGATCATATTTTTCATTTTTATAGATAAAAAATGAGAAACAAATAGGGGCGAAGTATCCTATGTGAAGGACTGAAATACATTTTCCATAATTGAACTTGCTCAACGCTCAATTAACAAAATATGCAACCAAAAAACTATGTACATGTTTGATACACATTCTTACCAAAATACATTTTTTCAAAACTCATTTTCAACCACACATTATTGAATAAAATAATATTACACACAAATTCAAAAATTTTCCTTATTTTTTAAACACATTTTTTTAATCACATCATATCATAAAATGCATTTTATTCTCAATAATGTGCATCAAACACCCTCTATATCGATATCTTTGTTGATAGCAGATACATTTATGAAAATTCTGATCAAATCAATATTCCCATATAATATCATATATATTTATGTAAATATTTTTTTATAAAATAAGGTATTGTCTATGAATTAATAGTAATTGGTGAAAATGGACCAAATGGTCATGTGCACAGCTGAGAAATGTCAAGTTTTTCAAAACCCAACACATGCAGTCACCATATGCATCAATAAATAGACTGGATATATAATAAACATAGAATTAGGTTTTGCAGAAAACAGCTAGAGCTTCTTTGTCATGCATGCAGCTTCAAATACGCGTTCTACAGACACACACACGCAGAAAAAGTTCCAGCATTAGTTTTCATGGACTGTACGCTGACGCCTACCTGACTTGACTTTTTGAGCTCAAAATTTTCAAAGTGCATGTTTTTCAGGAATTTGATGTGACTCACTTATAAAAAAGATTAATCAGTTTTTACATGATTTTGCACAAGTGTCATGCAAACCCTGCATTTCATCCTTGGGTCGGGAAGGTTCACTTTTCCATACCGGATAAAAAGCCTATGCCATGCATGTGAGGAGATGGAATAACTTGTATCACAAGTTTTTTATTTTAGATGTGAAAGGTGGCTTTTAGAGTAAGGCTCCATTTGGTGCATATTATTATAGAATGAGATTGAAAAATATAGCTTTTATTGGATTTCACACAAGAGATAGTAAAATTGATGGCTTGATGTGATAAATAGCGGTCATATTTTTCATTTTTATGGATGAAAAATGAGAAACAAACATGGGCTAAGACTGGAATGCTATTAGATATGTTTGATGCGATGCAATGAACAAAATAAACCCCTTTTGAACCCCTTTTTTTTTAATTCATTTCTTTTTCGAACTCATTTTCAATCATAAATTCTTTCAATAAAATACATCTTCGAGATTTTATCTAGTCTAATAACCCTCATTAGAAATCTAAGTCCCTAAGTTAAATGTCCAAGACTTAGACCGGAAGTGCAACACTTTTATTTTTGTCATTACTCATGAGCTCATATAAAAAGTATAAATATGAATTTTTCTTTTTATTCTGCCTGACTCCTTTTACACTATTTTTCTTTTGATTTTTATTTTCAGCTCACCTATAGGTAGTTATTTTGCTAAGTCATCGGTGGTGTCAACGATGGTATCTTCTTTCTATTGTTTCTTCTCTCTACTATAAGGTAGGAATCACCATTCAATGTCAGTTTTCCAATTTATTATAGTTAATGAATGAAGGTCGATTATTCCTACACATTTACCTCATTCTTTTGTGATTAGTGCAATGGCTTTGTTAGGACAAATAATTGGGATTAGATTTCTCATTGATGATTCCTACTTAAGTTCCACTTGTTAGCCAAAAACACTCCACACAATTATTTACATGCATGGAATCAAGACATATCTAAGTAACATTTTTAATTGGTGTTGAATCCATAGACAAGCAAGAAACAACATGATAAATTGAAACATGGAAGGGCCAACCCCGATGGTGGGGTATACTAAAACTTCACAAGTGTTATAAATTAGAGAGAAAAATAGAGAACAAACGATAAAATCCAATAAATTTGTGTATTTTATTGAGAGCCAAAGTCTCATATTTATAGAGAATGATTAAAGATATAATTGTAGTAATTTCTAGGGTTGCAGAAATACAATTGTCATTCACTAATAAACTTAGCCTTTAAAACGCTACCCCTAGAATGACACATTACAAAACATCTGCATCGTTAAAACATTGTCAAGAAAATTAAGTGGGAGAAAACTTGATGACTGTAGTAATATGATGATTCAGAAAATAGCTCTTGCTAATCTGTTCAGGAGTTTCCTACATATCAAAATATTATTTTGAGGGTAAATGTTATTTAGGTTATGGACATTTATTATACAAAGAATATACCTCGTTAAAATTTTACTAGGAAAAATCCTGTAAAAATTCCTAATGAAAGAAAAATAGTACATTATTCTTTTAAATACACTACAAAAGTTATCTTATTAAAAACCTTGCCAAAAAAATTCCAATATGACAAAACATTGGTCAATTAAAAAAGAGTATAACACATATTTATTCATTCTCGTGATAATATCACCTCAATTATATGCTCCGGGCATATTATATCCTTCAATGATAGTATTAAATTTATATAAAATAAATTGTCTATATTCACATTTATTACGTGCATATCAAATTTCTTGCATTGTCACATTAATAAGGTAAAGATTTGTGATTACATCCACCACATGATAACTTATCTATATATACAAGTATTCACAAAATTCATTATCTAAAAGGTCATACATTTCATATTACAACTTTACATTTTTTATTTTTATTTCGCATAAGTAAACACTTTTAAATGTTTAGACTCTAGATCCAGAAACTTCAGATTTCTTTAGTAATTTCAATTTTATTAGAATCATGTCTAGAAACTTCACATTTTTCTAGTAAATTCAATTTTAGTATGATCGCATCATTTATTTGACCAATCATTATTTCAATCGATATACTTCAATAAATTTATTTCGATATCATCGTTATTCATAATATGAAGCGGTACATTATGTACAAAAATGTTGTCGACAACTTTTTCTTTTCCCATAATAACAACTTATTAAAATATCTCAATTTTCAATATATGAAGTACCTGAACCTCTGAGTTTTATAATTTGTTATGTCTAAATATTCATCAAGAGTATAAGCTTCCTTAATAGGATCATCTTTTTTAATTGCTCCATTTTCGTTTGAAAATTTTTATGTTAAAATTGAATATCATCATGCTTCAAGTGTGCCATCAAATATCATATGAATTAATTGTCCTCTAGGAGCATTTAAAACTAATGTGTGAGATATTATTGATTTCTTTCGTCAATAGATGCATCTAAATAAATTATCTTTCAAACTTATGGTTTGAATGATCTTTTGCGATGATTTAGATAATGATACATTTGTACATTATTTTTCAGCTTCTTAATTCCTCCTCTTAATGTTAAGAGAATTGTCCAATCAAGATTCACAATAAAATCAACAAATCGCGTTATAAAATATTACACATTTGAGAGTTCAAAATATGCATTTATTCTCAACATTCTTTATTTTCATTCTCAGTGCATTATGGTAGATTAATTTTACATATATTGTACTAACGAAATAATTAGATTAAAAAATTAGATTCAACCATAAGCCAATTATAATAAGAAGAACTATAATGTTGGCATAATACGCAATAACATTCTCTAAACAAACACTACAAAAAATGCGATTTCAGAGATGGAAATATGCGTCGCTGAAGCCCTGAAATCCATTGGCAATAACCTTTAGAGATAGATTTCATCCGTCGGCAAACAGCCCGCCGGTAAAATGAGCGACGGGTTTATTCATCTGTCGATAAAAGAGAGACTGAATGAAAGTGTCGTTGTTCACCAATGAAATATTCGTCGCTAATTGGTGACGGAAATATAGTCGCTAATTTGTTTGTAATTAACGGTGGTTTAATTATTTGTTCCTAAAATACCTACGCATCTCTCGTTGTTGTTTCCGTCCTTAAGCACAAACATATTTTCCTACGGCACTAATTGTTCCTAAATAGCTACGAATCTTCCGTTTTTTTCCCGTTGCTAATTATCAACATATTTACCTATGGAAATAATTGTTCCTAAATAGCTACAAATATTCCGTTTTTATTTCCGTCGCTAACTACCAACATATTTCATATGGAAATATTTGTTTCTAAATAACTACAAATATTTCATTTTTGTTTCCGTCGCCAACTACCAACGCATTTCATACGGACTATTTGTTCCTAAATAGCTACAAATATTTCATTTTTATTTCCATCGCTAATTTGGATGACATTTAAAAAAAATCATTAATTATTATAGTAAGAAATTTCTATTGTGAATAAAACTATTTACAAAAAGTACAAAATAAAAAATAAAAATACGAAATACAAATATTTTCATTCCATTAATTCAAGATTCAAAGTTACACAAAATATGATCAATTTTGCTTCCATTTCAAAAGTCAATACTAAAGTTATACACTTGATTAATTAGCAAAAGAAAGATCTACACATTCAATGGTAAATTTTTATTAACAAAATAAACATTTACTATGCCCAACCATTGAAGATCATTGTGCTCAAATGACTAATCTCGTGATCCATTCCTTTGTCCCAACATTTGAAGTATGGTTTGTTCGAATTCAATGCGCTTCTTCTCGCCTACCATCTTCAATTTTTTGAAGTAATTCATTATTTTCCTTTGTAAGTTTATCTATCTTCTCACAAGCAGAACGAAATTCCTTGAAATTCCTCTTGTAAAGTGATGAAATCGGCGTGTTCATCATATGAAACATTAGGTGAACCAGAGGAGGTGACATGTTTTTGCAAAGATTTTCGTTCAATACAAAGGCCATACAAGCGACCACCCTTACAAGGACCTTGAGTTGCTTCACACCATGCTTCAATGTCAATTTCAGGTTGTGACACATTTGAACCATATATTTCATGAATTGAAGTGTCATATTTTTCCTATAAAACGAAAAGCAACTCAACTTTATAAAACGAAAAAAAGGCACTAATTATATTACAAGTAATCTAAACGTTGCCAATGGGCAACATGCAAACAAGCCAAAACCATAAAA
>CAIGRN010186152.1:10552-22272 GCA_903798345.1 Fraxinus anomala | reverse complement strand
TTATTGTTGACAACGGTTGATGATCAACGGCCGCCCGTGCTGACTCAAACTCCTGGGTCCGTCACTGATTCCGAGATTTGCTATAGGTTGTTGTCACTCCTCTCATTTGGTATCAGAGCCAAGTTGTTATCTTACTCATATCAAGATAATGTATAATTACTGAATATAATTTATAACAAATCTAAGAGTCAGGCCCTAATGTATGGTGTTGTTATGGGCTGGAATACCGAGATTTGCTATAGGTTGTTGTCACTCCTCTCATTTGGTATCAGAGCCAAGTTGTTATCTTACTCATATCAAGATAATGTATAATTACTGAATACTGAAAAAATTAAGGAAGAACACTGTTTAACCATGTCTTCCATGTCTTCTTCAGAAAACTCTAATCCTTTTCCTATGTCTAAATCCTCTTCAATAGCCTCTTCTTCTTCTTTCCTTAGAAAATTTGATGCCTCTAAAATAGAATATCTCTATGAGATATCCTATCTCTTTGAGTCTCATGAAGTTCTTCTCACAAATCTTCCTCTTGTAAATCCATATCTTCTATATATTAAACCTTGTCAGTTTATTTCTAAAACTGTTCTTAGTCTTACTTCTCCCCAAAATCTCAAGCTAAAGAATTTGTTCAAGCCATAAAGTTTGATCAACATCTTCTGCTCGCTATAGAAAAAGAACAATTTGTTACAATAGATCTACCATCTCATTTTCCTAAAGTATGGTTATCTGAAGGATATACACATCTTCACTTTGGAGCTGTTAGATTCGCTTTAACTCTTCATGGAAGAAAAGGTCTACCTACAGTTTCAAGAATTGCCTTGCTAGATACTCGATTTTTTTAATATTAGCATGCTTGCATAGGAAGTATTGAAACTACTCTTAATGCTGGAACTCTTTTGGTCACTATGTTTCCAAATTTCAACATGCCCATATCTGATCTACAGTTCCTTTCAGTTTTAAAAGTTCAAGTCCAAATTGTTGGAGCTGTAACATCCTCAGTCACATATGCAGCTACTCTTCTTTACTAGATGGTATATAGAATCCAAAATCATTCTTTGGATTTTGCACAATCTCAAGGAACAGAAGATGCTCTACTTCTTCATGTAGAATTAGATCATGTTCTCAACTTTACTTATGTGCCCGGAGAAATTTCTCGTTCAGAGCTACTCAAACTTATCCCTGAAACATGGATCACTAGCTATGAACAAGCTCATCAGGGGGAAAAAGATTCTACTCTAATACAATCNCTACTTCTTCATGTAGAATTAGATCATGTTCTCAACTTTACTTATGTGCCCGGAGAAATTTCTCGTTCAGAGCTACTCAAACTTATCCCTGAAACATGGATCACTAGCTATGAACAAGCTCATCAGGGGGAAAAAGATTCTACTCTAATACAATCTTCAGAACCTTGTTTCAGAAAAAGGTCAAATGGAGATGTTGAAATTGCTTTTAAAAGGGAAATCGTATAAAAAAAGCCTCCTTGTTTTCCTACACAAATCGAAATATTCCTATTTTTGCATTTGATGGAAATGGAAGGCCAGTTTATTGTAAGACAAATAATGAGAGGAGTGACATCAACCTATAGCAAATCTCGATATTCTAGCCCATAACAACACCATATATTAGGGCCTGACTCTTGGATTTGCTATAAATTACTGTGACCCCTAACGGATCATATGGTCAGTATAACACTTTCTGATGAAGAGGTTCACCATGAAGGTGCAACTGCAGAGCATATTTGTGCTTATACTTAGATCTTACTTCATATCATTCAAATCTATAATTACCTTATACTTTCAAAAACTAAAGAAGAACGTGAAAGAGATTTAGAAGAACATTTTATAAGAACACACTGATATTTTATATATCTAAACTTTCGACGATCTTATAATGGAGGAAAGCTTTCCTTTTATAAAGGAAGAAGAGCCTAAAAGACAATCAGTCAAGACTTACATATTTTTGATAAGATAGACATGTGGCATGATCTTACACAAATAATATAAATTTTTGATTTATCTTTCCAAAAGAAAGATAATTCTACAAACAAACAACTTTATTACAATAATGACACAAACAAACGAACTACTTTAAAACTTTTATTATGAAACACCTTTTAATAACGCAAGATTCCTGAAATCATGTTGCATGTTTTGTCATGGTGTCTCTAAATTCATTGAATCGTCTAGTTGTAGTGGTAAATCATGTTGATTCAGCCAAGGTGCATTTTCATTTGAGTGTTTGGGATCTCATGTCATTTTAGGAATTTTTTGAACTCTGGTTTGTGAATCTTGTAACAGACTTTCATCATAGCTAATTTGGGGAAATTTTCTTTGAATTGTGGGTGGAATTAGTTCTACGTCATCTTTTGATTTTTTCTTCTTGGATTCATGTCGTGTGCTTGACTCTGCTTTTTCTTTTCCTTTTTTTTTTTTTAAAATAAATTTTGATGTTGGGACACCCAAATGTCTGTTTTTATCTCATTTACAATTTTTTCAATTTCTTTTTCAAGAAATTCTTTTTCTTTTTCCGCACCACGATGTAAGGTGTTCAAAAGCTGTTCTACAATTTTCATTTGTTTTTTTCTAAGTTGGATTCCTGCTGGAGTTCTTTCAGAATATAATGATGTTTCTCCCAGACTTTGTGTTGGCCTTCCAAGATATAGCTGTCCCCATTGATATCAAATGCATAGTCATATTCTGGGTCACTGTATAAAATTTTTGAAGATGTGCATCTTAATACATCTGAATGTCTTGCAATTCTTTGAGTATATTAAACTGGTAAAGCTTCTCATGGTGCGTCATCTTCATAAGCTGGCCAAATTTGTGGTGAAATCGTTTGGTTGATCTCCGCCATTTTCCTCGGAACTCTAGTGAATATCTTTCCCAATTTTGATGCATGTTGAATATCATACTCCTTAATATGAGAAAAATGTGTGTATGTTCCTGCTTTAGTAAAATATCTCTGTTTTTGAAAAATTAAGATTACATAAACATTAGTTTTGGAAGTTTTGAGATCTTTGAATTGCAAAGAAAATGCTTGAAACATTTTTATCCAGTGGAAAATTGGATAGAACCACTCAAAAAACTTTTTGCAAAATGATCAATGGTTCTGAATGGAAAATCCAGGTTCATTTGAGAAAATGAATCAAGTGTATTAAAAGAAATTCCAATTTGTCAAAGCTTCAAAAGATACCATAGAAAACAAAGAGTTTCTTTTGTAAATCTTAGTGCAATATGCTTTGGATCATCTTTCATCAATCATTCGACCACTACAACTCATGCTTAAACAAAATTTGCCTTCGTGGTTATCAGCTCAAACCCAAGCAATCAAAACCATTAAACAAAAAGTCAATGATCTTCCAGCTTTGTAGATTTCTACAGATGGAAAACGCATCTTTCAAACTGATGCAAGTGATTGTTTTTGGGCATCAGTTTTACTTGAAGAAAAAAATGGAAAGAGAAGAATTTGTGGATATAAAAGTGGTTCATTCACAGAATCAGAGAAGCACTATCATTCTACCTTCAAAGAAATTCTTGCAGTAAAAAGTGGAATTGAAAAATTCTAGTTCCATCTTATTGGACATAAATTCTTGGTAGAAATGGACATGTCAGCTTTTCCAAAAATGCTCGCTTTCAAGAAAAAACAAATTCCAAATTCTCAACTTCTTATGTGGGTAGAATGATTCTCAAACTTTGACTTTAACGTCAAACATATAAGAGGAAAACATAACATGTTACTAGATTTTCTCTCTAGACCAAAAATTTCTCTCATTCTTCATCTATTTTAATCATTTACATGATGGATTCAAAATTTTTAACTCATTTCCCTCGCATTGAAACTTTCCCTCCTGAACTCAATAAACTCATAAAAACCAAAACTCTCAAAATCAGATCCAAAGATCTCATGCTCAAATACCAATCTATTGTCATCAGAAAAACTGGAATTGAAACACTCGATGGTCTTGGATTTCATCCAGATTATCTTTTTTTTTTTTACGCTTTTCTGTTTTGATCCAAAGCCCAAAGCATATTGCTCTAAGATTTCACCTAAAGATGTCATTTATTACGCCAAGTCAGCAGAAATTGGGAAGTCTAAGAATTTGGAATTAAACACATTCAAATGAGAAAACATAATGCAACTTTAGTTTTTGAAATCCCTCTCTCTTTGCTCATACCAACTATTTCTCAATATTCATTACTTCTTCTGTTTTTTATGAACAGAATTGCTAAGGATCCTCGATTTGAAAAGCTTCCCTGTAATCATAAGGGAACCTATGCTGATGATTGCCTTGTTGACAGGGTTACACAGGTATGATTTAAAGATGATTTAAAGCCAGCTGCTGTTATATTTTGGGAGATGCTATTTGTACCCTGGGGGGGGTTGACAACCCCCCTACCGGCCCCTCACAATAGTGGGGGGCCCACCTTTTTGTCAACCCCCCGGTACAAATAGTCTTTTTCTTATATTTTTGTTTTCCAGGACTTGAGATTCTAAATAATAATAATAAGCAATTTCACTTCATTCTGTTTTCCAATTTCCATGTTTAAAAAGTGTTA
Source organism: Fraxinus anomala (assembly GCA_903798345.1). Lineage (NCBI taxonomy): Eukaryota > Viridiplantae > Streptophyta > Magnoliopsida > Lamiales > Oleaceae > Fraxinus > Fraxinus anomala. The sequence continues at coordinate 17,716 of CAIGRN010186152.1, read as the reverse complement.
AAATGCTTGAACCCACCTGCTTCAATATATTTCTATCATTCATATGTGGTATTCATATATGCTGGGTAGATTGTTCTCTAATCTCTCACATTATGAATTTTACTGAACAAATTTCATTCCAAACACTTTAATGGATTGCCCTTGGTGACAATAAAACAGCACAAGTGCTACATAGTTGCAACCTGCGATCGAGACTTGAAGCGAAGAATTAGGAAGGTGAGCACTATTTTTTCCAGCAAAAAAGTTGTGTTATTTCCTTTCAGTTAAAATTTAACAATGATCAGATCCCGGGTGTACCAATCATGTACATTACTCAACACAAGTATTCAATTGAACGGCTACCTGAAGCAACAATTGGTGGAGGTAAGATAAAATCTCCATGTTATCGACCCTTCCACTCCATCGTTCCTTCAAACTTCATTTTCCCTTTTTAATGTGGTCTCTTTCAAGTTCGTCATGGCACATTTTCGTGCAGCTCCAAGAATCTGAAGTTGAGGATTAAAGTGTGGAAGTCTTCAGTTCTTATTTCACCAATGAATAAGTTAGGATCTTTTTCAGAGAAATAGGTTGAGGAAATTGGTGAGGTTGGCCTCAAAGAGGAAGAAGAGGCGACTTATCCCAATGGTTGGATCCTCGACCATCTATGGTGTATTTTTGAACTCGTATTCCTTTAGTTTTGCCAAACTCTCTTCAAACTTGTTATTTAGCATAGTTAAAGATTTATGTTTATTTTAGTTTTTCTAATCATATAAACTTATTGAGGCCTAAAAATAAAATGATATGAGAAAGTATTGTGTTTCCATTAAGCAAGTTTTAAGGCTATTTGGATAATTCATAGAATGAAATGCTAACTGTATGAATTGGTTTGGTTTTGTATGTTTTGTTTCTTATAATTTTGAATGCTTGGACCCTAGCGATTACTATTTGTATATTGTTCTACCCCTTTTGCTATTGGTACAATTAAACATTGTGTAGCACAATTTACTTAAAGAGGTTGGACTAATAGTGCATAGAATGGTAAAAGGTCATTTCATGGAAAATCTATTTTTGACGAGGCTGATGTGTGAACAAATGAATGAAACAGATTCCAAAGAAGAATATAAGAATTACACGATTCATGGTGTAGACATTAGTGCCTTGAAGTGTTTTCCTGACTTGAGAGATTTAGTTTTGTCACTCTATGTTTGGCATGTAATCGATTTCAAATTTATTTAGTACAAGCGAATTCAAATATTTTTGTGGGGTCCACAATTATGGTGCCCAAAGAATAATGATAAAACCAGTTATTAATACGTATAAATTTAGAACAAAAATGTTTACAAACAAGCATCAAACATGAATTGAATTGTTAGCATCTCACCACAAATCATTGTTGAAAGAATCAAGTACTTGATAGCTCGTCGCTACTACAAATTTGTGCTGAAGTCGCATACAAGATTTTCATCTCACAAGGCTTTTAATTAATAAAAGAAACAAGAACTAGTCTTCATCATTTTTTTTTTGGGAAAATTGTAGCCACGGTACTAAACGTTTCCAATTTTCACAGATTTTGGCCAAACCTTTGTTTTGTGCTATTGGAGGTACCAAAGCTTTCAAAAATATGTACCGGAGGTCCAATCTAATAGAATCCGTTAGTTGATTCCAAAAAATTATTTTGACCAAATCAATAAAAGGTAAAATAGTAACTTCATAAATTTAACATAAAAAAAGAAAAATAAAAAAAGGTTATACTGTTCACCTTCTTCCCAAATCTCATTTACCCCCAGCCAAAAGTGAGTGCCTTGACTACTGGTTCACAAGGGTGATCGTGTGCAGGACCTGTATGTCCTTGATACCAGAACACTGAACTCTGTTTCTAATGCGTTTGTTAACAATGTCTTTGTGCATGTGTAGCATAATAGGCTTGGGCATCTTTCTTTTAAAAGATTAGATTGCTTAAAAATTCAGTTAATGTGCGAGGTTACAAGATTGAATAAACACATGCCTTGCTATATTTGTCCTCTTGCAAAACTCAAGAATATGTAAAAATTAATGTTAGGTTTTTAATGTTGGCGATTCTGTGAACAAAATGATTAATTTGTAACATGCTGTAAAAGCCAATAACTTAGGGTACAATTTGTACAAGTTGAGTTATGAGGTCTAGGGTTTGAACATGAAAAGAAGAGAAACACGGTGCTGCATTTTTGCTAGCTTCTCACCCCGTTGGCGCTCGAGCGACAAAAACAGGAACATTGTCGCCTGCTTGTCGTCAAGCTCTCGCTCTGCTCGAGCGACGGGTCGATCCGAAAAACCCTAATTTGTTGTTTTGAAGTATTATTTCTGGCACATTAAACCTAATTACCTTTTCCTATAAATATCCAAGCCATTGGACGAAATTCCAATGTGGTTTTCATTATTTTCACTGTCTCATCTTATTATTTAAAGATTTAATAACATATTCTTTCATTGTAATTCATCATTTCTTCTTGAGATCGTATAACTACTTGTTTGGAAAAAACATCAAACCCATTAAACCGAAACACCACCCACTTCCTATTGTCATAGGAATGTACTTTTTCAATTGAATTTCAGAAGTTGTTGAAAGTTGAGAGAGATTGGACTACAAGCACATGAAGAGTAAAAGGCCTTGGAACAGGTTCTTGGAATTCCACTGGAAAGAGACAATTGCAGAAGATCTTGGAGCTGGTCTTGAAGCAGACCTTGGAGTTAGCAGGAAATAGATCGGGAAGTCTAGTGGAGTGACTAGATAGCATCTGACAATAACTCACTCTGTATTGTCTATAGTGGAAGTAACTAGCTTGGTCCTCAGGTTTTACTCAGTTGAAATTTCTCCGTCATCGTATCGATGTTTATTATTGATTTCCTTATTACTGCGATATTCAAACATAGGATAATTGAACTTGTTTAATTAACCATCAGGAAACAATTAAAAGTGACTTGTTGCTTTTGATTGAATAATTTCGCACGTATGATCAAAACTAAAAATGGACAATTAATAACCATTCGATAACTTAGTGGCCGTTAATTTGGTAATACGTAACTTTCAAGTGGTATCTAGAGCGATACTCGATTTTTCAATAAATAACTTAAAAACCAATGGCAAAACTGAGGAATATGTAAAATTAATGTCTGAAGAAATGATCATATATCTTTCGGGCGTACAAAACGAATCTGACAATTGGTAAGGCAAGCCAAAAAAAAAAAATAAAAAAAAAAAATAAAGTAAAAGAAAAATTATTACATTCATAAAATATCCATACGGTATTCTTTATCTACTTCTGAACGCATCAATGCAAGGAATCACATTCTTACATGCTTTTGCTATATGCTGCAAAGTTTCACCTTACTATTAGCTGAGGTCCGTCACAGAATGCATATCCTTCTTACGATTTCTGAGTGCGTGGACACAGAAATGGCCTAAGCAGAAGTTGGAATAACTGTCTGGAAAGAACATTTTTGATCAGTGAAAGAGATTAAGAGCCCATCCGACTTTCAATTTCAGGACAACCCCCGAACCATTACAATGTGCCAAGTGGGGATTCAGAGGCATGATCATCCACCAACCAGAGACCATAATCACGAAATCTCTTTATCTTCTTCTCAAAACCAACAATGTAGTTATTGTGTATAATAACATGCATTCCCTTGGTTTCTTTTACCCATGTCTTGTTCCTGAAGTATAGACCACCAGTGGGAAATGCTGCCTGAGGAAGCAGATACAAGTCCACCTGAAATGATATTGAAAAGAATGAATGTCGAGGACGAATGCATAATGATTATATAACAAATTCACAAAAAACCATCTCAATGATTAGATAAATATGCCTTGAGGAAAACCTTGCAGAGGATGACCATAATTGGCCTTTCTACATACAAAACATGGTGCAAACACAAGTTCTAAGGATATTGATGACTGAATTATGCAGGAAAATACAGGTAGCAATGGGAAGTAGCATATAATATATACCTGTCCAGCAGTTTTCATTAATGCCCAATTAAATCCAGGCTGGTCGTTGGCTTTCTTTGCTTTAGACCAAGGTTCGGCCTGAAGTTCTTCAATCCATTTCTTCATAAATAATTTTGCTCCATTGGTGGGGCGCATAAAAATCATGCAGCTACAAATATAAGGCCGACCCTTTTTTCCTGGAGGTGGCAAAGAATGAGAGTGATTCAGAGGTTTCACCTGGCAGTTTCAGAAGGCAGAAAAGAGAGCAGTTCTTGTGTCATTAATAGTCACTAGTGAAATCCAAGCAAAGGACAATAGTTTGATTGATAACAGACTTAGCATTGCAAATGAATCAGGCCTTGAGTAAGCAAAACTATATGGTATGTCAGATAACAAAATCTGATGCAATCAGCAGGTTTTGTTATACTTTGTGAGGAAGTTATGACTGCCATGCAACTAGACATAAAGATCAGCACCAGACTTTACTTTACTTCGATTTCATTCTATTTTCTGATCAAAGCCTCCCAATGATATCGTTACTACTGGAATAATAGCCCACTATCAGTCTTTACATTAGTCAGAACTTATTCTACAGCCTCAAAAGTCCCCCAACTTTGATGATATTGTCCCAGATTATTATTGTTGAAAGGCTAAACTTAAATAAATAAATGTGTATCCTCTCTAACAACTCAAGCGTTTAGATGGGATGATTCAATATGAAGAGAATATAGATATTCCAAAAACCAGTAAAAAAGAGATTTGAGAAATCCAGTTCTGGAAGTAACAGTTTCAGTCCGGCATACAAAAATATCTCGTTGATATTCATGAATTAAAATTTATTTTCAAGTTTGGTATACTTACAAAAGCCATGTCGTCCATGAAGTACACATCATGCTCGCCTAGCAAATAAGGAAACGGATCTGCCAGCCAAACCATATCAACATCATTGTACATAACATTATAGCCCAGCTCCAAAATATTCAGGAGGTGGCGGGGCCTTCTGGCTGTAAAGTTGAAGAAGCCCTGCAACATGAGAATAGCCAGGATTATATACAAGGGATGAATAAAGTTTTCAAATAAAAGTGTTAGCTATTAGAAATATGGAAATAGAAAAAAGGAGATAAATATATTATTAAAATAATATACAGAAAGCACCACTAGAGAAATTCCTAATAAAATCGTTTCTAATAGACAGTTTGCCAATTTATAAAGCATTCATTCTTCTAATATAAAATCAGAAAGGCCAAACTCCGTGGCAAGAAACTCAGACCTTGAAATGATGTAACTTATTATTATTATTATTTTTTTCCTTAGATCAAAACGTATGGATGTTTATGATTGATATTTTTTTCCTTTTTCCCGTTAATATTATATAACCGATACTAAAGAGAAATTTGAGGATCAAAGACAACTCAAAAACTAAACCTATACAAGAAGAAACACATAGTGGCTGACCGAGCTACTAAGCACTCAAATATTCCATTAACAATGGGAGCAAAGCTAATGTGAAACCAGATAATATGAAATGAAAGAGACGAGCTTGAATTAAATTAGGAGCTCATAAAAAAAATGTCCAAATTAATTCAATTTAGCGAAAAGAAACCAAATACATATGTCCAACCAATGCAAGTTAAACAGTGTGTAGTAAATCTTCAATGCACAGATTGCGACATTCTTACAATTCTCGTAGTCATTGTTATATGAAAATAAAGATCAACACATAATGTCTTGGGCTATGGAACCTAGGACTCAATATGGTTTGAAATCCTAAAAGGCTCAAACTTGCAATTCGATCAGTATAAAACGTGGATTCTAAGATTTGTATTCTCAAACATGTCACCCATTTACGGGGCATGTTAAAAGGTAAAATCCCAAATCATTAAAACAATAATCATAGCATAAAACTTGGATTAATTCTCCTAAAAAGATTGGCTCAGTGATCATTTCAAGAAAATAACAAAAAACAAATGAATTAACAAGATCCCAGATACCAAATCGCCTAAAATCCATAAATATACCTGAGACCCAAACTTGTGTGCCGCGGCAGCCTCCAACGCCGGCGGCACCAGAACCGCGTGCCCCGGCCACCGCTCATTAACCTTGTAAAGCGTGGCATAGTCCTCTGCAATCACCAAAACCTTCTCATGCTGCTTCTGCCTCGCAATGCTAATCAACCAGTTATTTAGAAAAGGCAAGTAAGCTTCACTCACTGCACACACAATCAAAGTATTATTCTGCGCCACCCGGGCTGCTGCATCCGACAATGTGTAGTCCCGCCACTTATAGTTGGGATTCGAATTGAACATCAAGAACCCTTCAGGGACTTGAATCCATGGAATAAGAACGCCGAGGATTATCAAGAGAGTGAGGAGAAGGATTAAGTTCGTGCGGGTGAGGAAATTGGTGGCGGGTTTTTGGTAATTTTGCGGGAATCGGGATGGGTAGGAGCCTGTTGAAATATTCTGGCCTGTCCTTTGGTGCCGCAGTGATGACATTTCTTCGAATGTTTGGGACACTTTATTTGAAGTAGAATTTGAAGGGATCAAATTCTTGAACATAGAGAGACGCAATCAGATCTATGCCGGAAGAGGAGAGTGACCATCGCTGGGTAGAATGGGAAATTTATGGGGCTATGTGTAAAAAGTGAATTTTTGAGGCTATTTTCAAAAGGGTAATATTACAACTACAAATCTATAATTTATTAAATATTGCATGAAGTAATAATATTTTTCTGGACGATTTTAATTCTACTATAATTTAATTATTTCAATACTATCTTACTTTTTATTTTTCAATATATATTTAATTGAATATTAATTATTAAACAAGCACGCAAATAAATAATTGAATTGTACGAGAACAATCAAATTGATTCATGAACATGAAATTTAATTAATTTGAATCAATGAATATAAAAAAGAATAATGTATACACATTTAAACAAATGGGGGTGTAAGTGAACCAATGTGAAATTTAATTAATTTGAATTATTTGAATCAATGAATATAAAAAAAGAATTATACATTTAAACAAAGGAGGTGTGAGTGAACCGACATGAAATTTAATGAATTTGAATTAATAGATCTAGAAAAATAATAATTTATATACATTTAAAAAAGGGATTGTACATGAACCAACATGGAATTTAATTAATTTGAACCAATGAATATAAGAAAAAAATAATTTATATACATTTAGACAAATGACGTTATATCATG
>CAIGRN010186152.1:0-10295 GCA_903798345.1 Fraxinus anomala | reverse complement strand
TTTAGAATAATTGAATAACTCCCAAAACATGTGTACATGAATTTGATGACTTAACGTTATACTTAATATATCCATAAATAAATGTTAATTATACACATTTTTAACTGTGACTAATTTTATTAAGTGCACCACATTTTTTAATATTTTTTTATTTACTTAAATAGCCTACATAATAACTAGAGTTTTAATATATAATTACCCTAAAATTTTAGTAAGTGCACCACCCAAAGCTCTTGTTGTATCTCATTCTTCCTCACACCCCCACCCAAAGCTCTTGCAAAGAATTTCTCTCAGCCGCCTATCATTGCCTTTCAAAGCTTCTTAACCATTCTCAAAACTCTAATTAATTCTTAAATTTATCTCTTTAATGGCATTCTCACTCTCCCTGTTGCACTCCAAAACTCCATTTCACAAAAAAATTTCTAATTTTTGAAAACCTCTCTAAATTCCATTTCACGTAATCCCCAAACCCTAATTAATTCCTAAATTAATCACTCTAATGGCTTGTGAGAGTTCGGAGTTAAGGATAATGATATGCTTGGAGCGGATACGATGGAAAAAGTCAAAATTTTGGTGGAAAGGATTGCCTTCGATGGTATCATTTTTGGACTGATATTGAATCAAATGATCTAATTAAATATGATAGAAAGGCTTAAGAAAAATGATGAGTAATATTGGGAGGATGAATACACAACAATATTGTATTTTGTTTTTCATTTTTCATTTTTCATTTTTCATTTTTATTGTACTAGGAGATAATTGTAAATTTGTTGTGGTGTGTAAATTTTTATAATGTGGTCTAGTAATTAAATTTTGTAGTGGTAATATAATTACCATTTTCAAAATATTCCTTTTTCAATGAGCTAAAAGAGAAGCATCTTCTAATAACTTCATTTCATTTAAAATTAAGCCTACGTTTGGTACATTAAAAATAATTTTTTGGGAAAATAAATTTTAATATATTAATTTTTTAAAAATAGAAAATTTGATTTACCTGTAAAATATTTATCATCATTAAATACTTTTGAATTTTATATTTTTTTTAGACTGTACATATAACCGAAAAATCCTATTTATAAGGTTTTCCACTTTTCCTCTTCATTTACAATGATAGCTGCATCATCAAAATGCAAAAGGAAAGCATGAATTAGATTCTTATGTTAGACTTGTGTATGTGATCATGCTACACGTATATCAAAAATTATAAAATGGATTACATGATATGTGCTATTATATTATTTGTCAGTTTAAAATACAATCAATTTCTTATTTCAATCTTTTCCCTCCACATCATTTTTATCTACATTTTTTTAGGTAATCATTTTCTTAGACATCCAAAACGAATTTCCACTTTTGTGAGAGAGACTTAAGCCTGTTGGGTAGGAATTAAAATTGAAATTTTAATTTAAGTTAAAGTTAAGAATTAATTTTAACCACACATTTTATAAATCAACAAATTTTCAATCACACATTTCATCAACTTTTACCAAAATCTGATTTTAATCCCCACCTAACAAGGGTTTAATTTCATTACAGTTTATAGAATAACTTCAATTTTTTTTGAACTAGCATCGACATTAGAAATGGTCTATAGTGTTCAGAGACTACGTAAAAAAACACATTTTTTTTCATTTTTTCTCTACATATAAATCATGCCAGTCAAACTAAATGCAGTAAATTCAATTCAGTTTGAGCAGTCTATTGTAGCTTAAAAATTAGTACAATTCAGAGTATTTTGATTGGAAGCTATAACAAGAAACAAATGAGAAAACCATTGGTATTCAACCCCGCTTCGAGCCCCATTTTTTAAAAATTCCTGGCGCAGTTGATTTGTTGTTTTCAATTTTCAGATTTACAAAATATCGAAAATATATTTGGTTCGATATTTTTGAAAATACATTTTTGAAAACAAGAAAAAACTTATAACATAAAATTCAAAATGGTGTCGTTTTAAGTGTTTTAGTGAAAATTCTAAAAACACTCATAATATGGAAAACAAGTCTTTAAATAAAATTTTATTTTAAATAAATTTTAAAAATAATAAAAAAAAAACATAAAATTCTAACAAAAATTAAAAAATATATATATTCAAGAAATACAAGTTATTAAATTCTAGAAAATTAAAAATAATAAAATTCTAAAAAAAATAAAAATTCTAAAAGAAAAATAGTTCAAACTCTTAATGATCATTTATCCAAAAATATTTAAGTGAATACAAATAAAAATATTCTCAGTTCATGACATTGATTTTTATTTTACTTTTGTAGTGAGAAAAATATTATAAAATTTACCAGCTTTAAAATTTATATATTACATGATAATATATTAAAATAAAATTATTCTACTTTTACTAATAATCAAATTTGATGGAATAAAATGTTATAAAATAATTTTTCGAAATTTCTAACCGAATGTGTTTTTCAGTTTTATGTTTTGAGAAATAATTTTTCAAGATAACAAACTAAACACCTCTCCCAAAACTGAAAACTAAAACACAAACTAAACGAATTCTCATTTTTTCTCAAACTCATTTTGAACCACACATCTTGTCAATAAAATAATTTGTACGTTTTTTTAAACATAAAATCAATAAAATTGGAGTGGATTTAACAATAGTAATTTTGGAATGTAATGGGAATGAATATAGTACTTTTTAAAAATTTCAAAATTGTAATAGGAATAAATTTAGAATGAGATAGATATACAAAAATGGTATAGATATACAGTGTTTAAATGAATAAATTTAATAAAAATAATATTAGAACATAACATTGAGGGTAAATAGCACAAAACATCCCCACATTTCACTGTTTTGTGGAAAATGTTAAATACTTTTCAGTTTTTGACAATTCCACCTTTATTGCCACATTGCATTGTACAAAAGATCATTTTCATCTATTTTCTCAATTAAAAATTGTGAAATGACAAATATACCATTCTCTTTAAATAAATAAAAAAATTAATTGCAATCATAGTCGCAAATTTTTTTAAAAAGCACAAATGAGTCCACAAATAAATTATTAAAAGGGTAATTAGCACATAATGTCCCTTACATTTCACTATTATAACGGAAAAAATTCATACATTTTATTTTGTTGGTATTTTCACTCTTAATTACACATTTGATTGCGCAAATCATTATTTCTATTCATTTTCATCTAATTTTTCAATAAAGAGTTGTGGAATGATGAATATACCCTTTTATCTAAAAAAATATATTTTTTAATTTCTAATTTTTAATAATTTATTTGGGATTCGTTAGTATTTTTTAATTTTTTTAATTTTTAAATTGGGACTCGTTTACACTTTTAAAAAAATTAAATTTTTAATAATTTATTTGGAGTTCATTTGCACCTTTTTTTAAAAAAAAATAATCAATTTCCAACTTTTTAATAATTTAGAACTATAGTTGCAATTAATTTTTAACTTTTTATTTAAATAGGAGGATATATTCATTATTTCACGGCTCTTTATTAAGAAATTGAATGAAAATTGATATAAATGATGGTTTGCATAATCAAATATGTAATTAAAGGTGAAAATGATAAAAAAGAAAGAAGGAAATATAAGGTTTTTTTTTTGCAATAATAGTGAAAAGTAGGAACATTATGTGCTAATTATTCTTTTAATAATTTATTTGAGACTCATTTGAGTTTTTAAAAAAAATTAGGATGTAGTTGCAATTAGTTTTTTCTTTTTATTTTTCTTTTAATTAAAGATAATGGTATGTTCGTCATTTCATAATTTTTAATTGAGAAAATAGATGAAAATGACCTTTTACACAATGAAATGTGGAAATAAGGGTAAAAATGTAAAAAATAAAATAAAATATAAATAGTAGTGAAATGTGAGGATGTTATGCGCTAATTACCCTAAAGTTGATGAATCTATACTTTTAAAAAAAATTAAAATTTTAATAGAGATATATTTAGGGTGTGATAGATATATAAAAATTGTGGAGGAAAATAGCAGCTCCTAAAATTAATGTTTGTTAAATTAAATGCTGATTTAAAATTTATTAAAAATTGGCCTTTGCTTTCTTTCACTATTTGCAGAAGTTTGTCAACTAATGATCAACCAGTGACAAATGTAAACTCTACGTGTTATATATACGCATTATTCTTTGTTTAACTTAGTTTGCTATAGACCTTTTTATGTTTCCATTTTGTTAACTAAATCCAGAGTTTCGGATGAAGAAACAATAAAATGAGGGTGAGAATATGATCAAGAGGGTTGGAGTTGGTGAGTTGAAGTGTAGAGTAATCGAAGGATTGAGATTGGTGAGTTGAAGTGTAGAGTAATCGAAGGATTGAGACCTAACTGAAATGATGAAAGAAAAATGAAATAAGTAAAAGCCACAGGAGTGTACTTACCTACTCGCAGACATGAGCTACTTTGGTACAATTCCTCATGGTTGCAACTTGCAAGGAACCAAGGAGAATCCATGTGTAAATTTCAGAGTCCGATTAGAAGCTGTTATGTATTAATTCAGTGATATTTTGGATAAGAATTTCGATGTGAACTCAAAGTTGAAGGGTTGGGTAGTCTTGCTTTTAAAACACAAAACACTTGGCTAGGATTCGATGAAAAAGTTAGCGAGACAATTTAGGAGTTCAAGCAATGTGATTTAGCATCAACCTCTATCTTTTGTTTTCTTTTATTTTCACAATCCCATTATTTACTTATTTTCATTTTGTGTTTTTGTCAAATAATGTGTATTACTTAAGATCAAGAATAATGTAGCTTAATTTTAATGGTTTAGCTTAAGTCTATTATTGCTACTTTTCACGATATCTTTCACTTGCGAATGAAGTGTGAATAATAAGCTTTGCAAGCCTGAACGAATCTAACATGACAATTGACATATATTCCCTTCGAGATATAAATATGTGCCGAGTTAATTCAATAAAGCTCGAATTTAGGGATGACAATAAGCTCAGGTAATTCGTAGGCTACATGACCTGACCCTGAAAAGCTCGACTTGAATTTTATAGGGCTTTCATTTCACTTTCGAGATTTGGGTAGCTCATTGACCCTATTTGTGGGGCTGCATAGTGCATTTAGAGTCGATATAACCCTATAAATTCTTTTTATAAAAACATCAATTGCAACTTAGGACCAAAACATTTCAATATTCTAATTAAAAAAAATTGTTCACAATATAATTATTTCATGTACAATTTTAACCTTACCTATATTTAATCATATCTAATTCTAAGTCCGAGAAAAGAGGGTTGTAAACAAACTATGTCAATAATAATTTTTTCTTTTTTCAAATCTATTTTTAAATTAAAAATAATATAAGAAAACAAATCACAAGTACCTATCTAGATCTTCAATGTGGCATGTTCTGGGTCGAACTATGGACACAATTCAATATAACCCTTCTAGTTTGATCCAAAGGTACTTGTACTGGGCTACCTTCGCACTTGGAACGACTTTTTAGCACAAATTCATTGACTCAAAAAACTTTTATTTTCACTTGCACATTGTGATACCTAGCCATCTTCCTCGGGTAAGTAGTTAACTTCTATTTGTAATGATCTCTGACCTTGTCAGAGGCCTAGGTTGCTTATCTCGTCGTATCATTTTACACTTTATTGTAAATGGTGCATCAAGGAGATGAAATTTCCACTTTTGTTGGCACCGTAGCTTCGGAACCGTAGGTAAAAGAGAATAATATCTCTCTAGTTGTCATTCGTCTAGTGGTGAAGAAGGCCCACAACAATTATAGATCTCATCAACCTAGACTCCTTTCAAGGCCTCAAGTTTCTTCTTAAGGGCATATCTAATGGTCTTCTTAACAGCTTTGGCTTGACCATTCGCTTGCAGGAAATAGGGGCTTTATGATTCCTCTTAGATCCTGTAGTCATCATAAAGCTTCCTCAGTTTTTGATTTTGTTGAACTACTTTCCATTGTTCGAGACTAGGACGTGGGAGACTCCAAACTAGCACACTCCGCTTTTCTATATGAACTTGGTTGTCCTGGATTTGATAATCATGTTCATATGCTCATTTTCAACCAATTTTGTATAGTCGATGGCCACCATCATAAACTGGGCTTCAGCTCGTCCCTATGGCGCCTAAGATATGTATGCCTATTTTGGAACAGCCATGGTCTACTTTTTGTAATCAGTTAATGCAGGTACAATCGAGGTATATTGGAAACCCTATGAGACTTATCATACCTTGTACCATAGTTCAAGGAGTCCTTCTTCAGGGTCGGCCAATAATACCCGTGTTGTAAGATTTTCAGTGCCAATGAAAAATTTCCCTTCACGATTTCTTTAGATCGCATATGCCTCATGAAGTAAGTCGTTGGCTTAATTTGTCTCGATACAATGTAGTAAGGATCGAGAAACCTCTCCTAAATTGAATTTCATCCCTTACCATGACTCGAGAGATTCTAAGCTTTAGCTTCTTCGTTTTAGCAGAGTCGGAGGAAAGCTTCTAATTTCTCGAGTAATCTAAGAGATCTATTATCCAGTTAGGTTGTTGATTGATAATCATTGCTTCTTCATTTTTTCCTCGACAAATGGATTTTTTAAGTACTCAAATGGAATCATTCTCAACAATTTTGAAATCTTTGTTGCATGCCAGTTTGTTCAAAGCATCGGTATTGGTGTTCTTACCATAAGAGATTTGAAGGATCTCAAACTTGTTAAATTTTTATAGTAAGTCCTTTACTTACTTTAAATACATAGCCATGATGTTATCCTAGGGGTAAAATTTCCATTAACTAACTCAACAACGGGTTGAGAATCAATACTGACTTGAATTTTCTTCAACTCCATCTCTCTTGCAAAATTGAGCTCCACTATGTGTGTCTCATACTTTGTTACGTTTGGAGCTTGAAATTCAAATTTTTAGTTTGCAGTTCAAGTGATATTTCCCTAGACTTATCATAATGATTCTTGTTTCTAATTAGATTCTCTAAATGAGTCGTCGACAAATAGCTTCAATTGCTTTTGTTTGACGACCTTAGATATTTTACATCCATGGGCACTATAGAATGTGGGTGAATTCAAAAACTAAGTCTGTTTGGCCTCTTGATAGCAATTCTTGGTTGGAAATGGATGTTAAACTAACTAATCTCAATCGACCATTTCATTGGTCTCCCTGAGGTGTCGAGTTTTTGTAGGACCTGCCTTAATGAGGAATTAGTTAATATTTTCATGTTATGTGCTTAGAAATATGAACTTAATTTCCTGGAGGCCGTGATTAAGATGACAGCCAGTTTATTTATATTCAGATACCTCGTATCGACGTCTTCCAGAGCTTTGCTCGTATAAAAGATCGACAATTGTTGTGGCCTTCAGTTTAGAGAAGTGCAACTGTTGTAGCCCATGTCAACACATCTAAATAATTTGTAAAGCTTCTCTTTAGATAGACTTAGATAGCAAAAGAACATGGAAAAAGTTGTTTATTTTGATCCGGAGGCCTTTTCATACTTTGGAGTCCACTTCAATTTCTTTTCTTCATTAAGTACCTTAAATAGTAGGAACACTTGTTAGTGGACCTTGAAATGAGGTGACCGATGGCCACTATTAAGTTCTGTCTCTCCTTCAACTTCTGTAGAGATATCATCTTTAGGAAAATATTGATCTTTTCTTGGTTAGTCTCATTCACTCTTTCATTAACTAGAAATCCTAAAAATTTACCAAAGGAGACTAGTAATGCATACTTTTGTAGGTTAAGCTTCATCCAGTATCAACAACGGAGGATATTGAACGTGCTTTTGAGGTGGGCTATGTGCTCGTTTGCCGTCAAAGTTTTCATTAACATGTCATCCACATAAACATGTATCGTTTCTCAATTTGATATGTGAACATCTAATTTACCTACTCTAGTAAGTGATCGTAGCATCCTTTACTCCAAAGGAATGACCTTGTAGCACTATAGGCCTCGATTTGTGATGAATGATGTTTATTTCTCATCAGGTCCATAAATGTAGATCTAATTATAGATTAAGTAGCATCCGTGAAGCATAGAAGGACGTTCCCTTCCATCGTGTTGATCAGCTGGTCAATGCGAGGCAGATGGAACCTATTCTTTGGGAATGCTTAGTTGAGATTCGAGAAGTCTATGCATACATGCCACTCCCCCATTGAGCTTCTAGACGAGAATAAATTTTTTCTCTAGCTTGGGTAGTGTGCATCCTGGATGAAGTTGTTAGAGACCAATTTGCCAACATTTTTTTCAAGTTGTTATACATATCCGAGTTGAGGGGTCTTTTTTGTTTGTGGTGGATAGAACTTTGGATCGATCTTCAATGCATGTCCCAGTACCTTAGGATTAAGTTTTGTCATGTCTTTGTGCCTCTAGGCAAACACATCCAAGTTTCTTTTTAGAAACTCTTCCAATTTTCTTCCCTGTTCTTCGAACAAGTTGTTTTTCAGCAAGGAGTACTTCGATATCATCTTTTCTCAACATGGGACATCTGGGGTTCTAATTCAATGGTTCGTAAGTCTAGATAATCCACAACACCCTCCTCTTTATTTTCCATATCCGTATTTGGGAGCACCAGGATCAGTGCATCTTTTTTCTCTACCTCTATCATCATGGTATCCACAATCATGGTACAATTAGCCTTGGGCTAAGGGATTGCTTTGCAAATGGAACCTTCTCTAGTCTCCTTTAATAGTTGCTATGCCCATCTTGATTGGGAACTTTATAGTAAGGTCACGTATGGATATGAGAACTTTCAATTATTTAAATGATGGCTTCCTGAGGACATTGTAGGCAGATCATCCATCCACTACTAAGAATTCTAGGAACACATGCACATTTTTTGGTACAGTTCCTACTATGGTGGATAAGGTAAATTTGCCCTTTGGCACAATGTTTTATCTGATGAACCCGTAAAATGGTTCTGAACATAGGTAAATGGATGGTCTACCTCTATTTGGTCGAATGTAGACCTAAAGACAATAATGGCAGAACTTTCGTTGACAACTAGCACTCTTTCATATTCATCGTTATTTTGACCCTTATCATCATGTCATCATAGTGAGGCTAGTGTTGTTTTTCTTCATCTTTGTCTATGAAGTATATAACTTCAAACATCTTTTTCTTCTTTGACTTCTCTCCATGTACCTTAAAACTCGCCTTTAGACCTCTTTTGCATAGTTTCGTAAGGAGTTCATGGTTTGTTCTTCCACATACGGATCTCCAAAGCTGGTTTGTATCTCCCAAATGAGTCTTGGATTTCTTGAACTGTTTGGGCTAGGCTTTGGAGATCTCTCAAATAAAGTGGATTCACGATTGACCATTGATTTTGAGGTTGTGTGAGGTATCCTCATTGAGGGTGAGCCTAATTGCCCGTTGCCTTGCATTCACCGTCTAACCATATCCATAATGATATCTCCTATCATCACCTCCATACTCGTAAAATCGACTGTATCATGGCCGTTAGAGCGATAACACCTATAAACTTTATCGGAGAATGAAATTTCACGCCACGGATGTAGGTGAAAAGCTCTATGTGATCCTCTAGGACTCATAACATTTCACCTTTACTGTATGAAAGTTACGTCGCTAATAAAAGGTTCTATGATGGCTAGGCATTGGGACCTCCTTCTTTTTTGCATGGCCGTGCTTCTGTTCTGCATGCCTTATCATTTTCTGGCCATAGATGCCTTAATCAAATCTACTAGGTCATCATATGCCCTGGGTGCTCGGTTGTAGATGTCATTCCAAAATGAAGTGGTTATGTATAAACTAGATCTCAAGGCCATAAATACTTTATTTTGTGAATATTTTCCACCTCAACCATTCTTAGGTGAAATGACTTCGATAACTCTGCAAAAATTCACTAGGTCCTTCCTCATATCATGGATCCTCCCAGTAAGAGCATAACTGGGTGTTCTCACAGTGAACATATGGATGAATTAGTCTCCAAAAATGGTCAACATGGTTAATTGCCTCACTGACTTTCTGCATTTTTGGCATGGCAAACTTTCGAGGGCTTCAAATTCTTTTATTCCCTAGAGAATGGAACATGTTCCTCATTGTCATTCATCTCTTTTAGTCATAGCTATCTCTGCTTTCCACTTATTCTACATGAGAGCATAGGGGTAACATATTCATCATATTTGATGAGGTGGCTAATTTTTGGCCTAACCTTCCATTAAGGTTTCTAAGAAACTCGTCAAAGATGGGCCTATGCACTTCGTGGTCTATTGAACAAGTTAGTAGACCTTGAAGTATCCATTTTCATTGATGATGTAACACTTGTCTCCACATGCATGACAAGTCAATAAGACGATTGGTTATCTACAATATTTAAAAAGTGT